>JASAND010016688.1:0-22785 GCA_030248195.1 Trissonchulus latispiculum
CCTTCTCATTCGATGTCAAACGAACTAAATCATCATTATTGTGCACAGTTTGCCAGAACTAGCACGTCCCCTGAATCTGATTATTGCTCTGAAAACAAAGTGTACGTACTTGATTTATTACTTGCGTAAAATAGTATTTTTGTGCTGATTAAAATTCAGTCAACGGGGGCTAATAAAACCAAAGGAGACGTCACTCCAGGAGTCCATTGTAGTAAGCAAGTCGTCATAATTACAAAAAATGAATTTCAAAACGCAGCCTGTAAACATTAGTTTGCTTACATAAATTCTTCCCTAATCATTCGGATTTGAAAAGAGCAGCGGAGGTCGTCTCAAGAGTGAGCCCGTAGTAGAGCTTAGAAAAATTCGTGTTTGAAATTAAGTTTTGTTGTGCTCTGAGCCCAGTTTTTATTTCATTTTAAACAGGAAAAATCAATAACTAAATAATGCCGGGTCTAGAATATCCTATATTCTGTTGTTTTTGTTGTTTCAGCGCTCCATAAAGCCCTTCCAGATAATCCGGTGTTTGAACCCTCCGTCTCCGTCGCCAGAATGATCAAGGAAGGGAACTTGGGACGAAAGACTGGGAAAGGTTTCTTTGACTACAAATCAAAAATATGAATTCATCTTTGATAGTTGTCATTTTACGTCTTTAGGCTATGCACAATCGTGTTTTATTGTCGTGCTAATTTGTTTGTGAAGTAATATATTGTTTTTGTTCGAATTGATTTTGATTGTTATATTGTGATTTGTAGTTTTTAATATTTAATAAATGTTACGGGTGTTCTACTGCATTAGTGCATTGTTTGCGTACAGTTTTAGTGTAGAATATTCTCAAGCTGAAGTGAAACGTTGTAGACTCCAAGGGTTTATTTTGAATGGTCTGCTTTAGTTTCCTCTACATCCGAGGACAACCCTTTAGCTTGGAGGCCGATTGATAGTTTTCCAACGTTTGGGTGTAGGGCCGTATTCACAAAGCTCTGGTTATGATACCACTGGTGTCTGGTTAGGCTACCACTGATAGGGTTACAAGTTGTAAGAAAACCATTTGGTTGGAAACGCGAATTCACAACCAATTGGTTGTCTTACTAGTGGTGGCTTACAGTGTGCTAAATATTTTCTTTAATATTTGTCGCTTTTCAAGTGAGACTTAACCACTGGTAAGCAAGCCTTACCAGTGGTTTTATGAGCAAATTTTTGGAAATATAAAACTAATTAGGAAAAACTATTACTCCAGTAAGTTAAAAGCACCTTTCTGAAAGACAATTTGAACTACAAAATATTTGGAATCAGTGTATTTTCGCCGACGGCTTATGTGTAACGTTACACACCTATCCAAAATTTTTTGCTATTTTTCAGAAAAAAAGTAACTACCTAAAAATTCTTAATTTACGCGCGTTTTGCTTAACACATGTATACAATTTTATAGTTAACAAAATTAAAATATTATAAGTAAAATTTTTACATCTTATTTACAGCAATATTTGGAGTTTCACCAAATCAGATCGACAAAATTAAAAAAATTGAGCAGTTACATCGATGATTTGCATTTATTGGTTTTGACTTGATAGAACCAAGAGATAGAACGAAGGAAAACACCGTGCTGTTGCTCGTTGTCTCACTGTCTCAGTTGCATATATATAAGCAGCTGTGTTATCATGATTATTGTAAAAGCAGCTAGAGTGGACCATATTCCCGATTTTTAGATTAAATTTTCACTGCAAACCACCTCCAGCCCTGGTTTGCAATTTTCCTTACCAGTGGTAGCATACCACTGGTTAAAAACATTTTACGAATTCGGAAGTAGTGGATAGCCATTTGGTTTAACCACTGGGTAGGTAACCCTTAAAAGCTACCATCGGTAGGGTCCACGGCCCTTATGCACAAGGCTGAATGTTGAGTGAAACAGTGGGAATGTGGAGGGAGACTAGCAGTTAGCACGTATGAGGTAACACCCCAGGTAATTTAGAAAGTGGTTTCATCGGACACTAGACATTTTGATAAAATCAAAATAGACAAAATCAAAACCGGAACATGAATCGGGTCTCGATAAAATGAATTAACCAAAGTGTATTAGTGTCTTTGTGTGGAGTGGACACACCGAGCACCTACACACTTTGTGTGCTATGTGCCGACAGTGGGCACCATACTGGAACCATTTTACCTCCCTTTTTGATCAATTATTTCTCTGCTGTGAACTTACGTCTCCATAGAATATTAGGAGTGCTTTGGCTCTTAGGCTGTTATATATATATATATATATATATATATATATATATATATATATATATATATATATATATATATATATATATATAGTGGTTGATCGCTCGCACATCACTTGGGAAGATAAACTAAAAGTACTAACCTGTTACCTGAGGCTTGTTTTATAAGACATTTACAAGTTATCGGGTCCAGTGGAATTTTGTGTGATTTGTTGGAATGGAATTCTAATTTTGAAATATGAATGAAAAGATTTAAATCTTGATGATTTGAAATTTGTAGACATCTGATCTGAAGTTCAGGTTAAGTTTGAATTCTTCAGAACCTAATTAAAAGCTTAAATCAGACTTTTGATTTTAACTAATCACTGTCCTTGTCCAAACCTTTCTATCAATACCAGCGATGTTGAATAGTGTTCCCCGTTTCACGATTTTCTGTCACCAGTTCAAAAAATTGTAGGTTTCTTATGTTTAGCACTTGCAAACCTCAAGATTTCGAGGAAGTTACTAAACAAGGAAAACATAATTTCTTAATTTTAAAAATTCGGTAAAGTATGCCGGTTAGGTAAAAAAGGTAAAGGTTTATCCCAGGAGATATCTCCGTCCTGCCACAGGACACGGGGAGCCGGTCCTCATCCCCGGATTCTCAGCCGTAGAGCCAGGAGTGTCACCTCAAATGATGACTGAATCCGTGGAAGGAGGGCCGGCCCTTCTACACAGACTCCTGTTACCTTCCCACCGTAGTGATACCCATTTACCGACCTGTTAAGTATGGATAGCTGGGTTGGCTAGAGTCGAGAAAGCTTTGTGGCCTTCGGGATCGAATCACCGACCGTAAGGTCGGAAGTTCTAACAAGCGCCGTAGACCACTAGGCCATCCCGACTCGTTAAAGTTAAAAACTTCGATATGGGATTGGAGAATGTTGAAAAAATTGACCAAAAGTTCTACTCCTAAGCTCCGACAGGACAACACAAGCTAAGCATACATATGTAAAAATCAGAACTTTTTGATGTATCAAAAATTATATCATATCGTAGGGAGTTTTGGTGAACAATCAAATCAAAACTCGTAAGGTTTGATACAAAATCGAAACAACACTACTTTATAAACAAATGATATTGGGTTCGTGGGCTCTTCCTTTTCTGAAGGAGTATGCGAAAGGGATCATGGAATGCGCCGGTTTTTCGAACTCAGAGCAACCTCACATGAAGTTGGCTGTTTAAAGTAATGTTGTCCAAGGACTTTTTCCAGGACAAATTTGTAATTTTACCAGATTCCGAAAGTTGTAGGATTATTAGGTCAGACAAGGCCCATGCTAGATTAGCTAAGTGGTAGACTTACTTGTGTGCGTGTTCACAATCGGAGAGTGACATCATTAGTGCAGTGCACGGATTGTGCTGTGTTTGATTTAGATTGTGTGCTGCTGACTCTTGCCCTTCCGCTTTCGCCATCGCTACAGTATTTGCTGCCTGTCGCCTCTTTTCCGCTTCGTTTCATCTGTTCCATTTTGTCGCTGCTGTTCATTCCTCCCGTTCTACTTTGATGATGCTGTCTGGAATCGTTCGTCGAAGTCTGTCCACGACTGCCCCCTCCCTTGACTCCATCAATCGACTCACTGTTATCGGGGCCGGTCTCATGGGCTCTGGAATTGCTCAAGTACGTCCACCAAGTCTTGGGGCCAATTTCATTAAAAAACAAACTTGCAAAACTTAGTATATAAGTTATATAAGTTGTATGATGTATGTCTATGATCTGTATATAAGTTCAAGTTGTCACTGTTGTTTCATAAGACTTGCTGCAGTTTGCTAAGCAAGTTGCCAGACTTAACAACTTGGATACGCAAGTTCAAGTGCAAACTTGCAAGTTGCTGATCGTTAAAAAATAACGCAGAAATGTTTAAAAATTACATGAAAACGAAATTGTTTGAAATTCACCCTGCACTACGACAAACTAACTTGTTTCTATAATATCCTAAGGAATCTCGTAACGAAATTTCTCCAAAAAATATTAAAATTTGAATAATTTATAGCACTGTTTGTTCCATTCATTCAGTGAAAATACACTCAACTATTTGCAACGCATGTGCAAGTTCTGACAATTTTGATGGATTTTGATCACAAGTGTAGGCCGACAGTTTTGTAACCTGCGGATTTGCAACTTGCAGATCAACTGCAAGTGTAGACTACTTGAGGGTTTAGAAACACTTCACTAAAATTTGACACAAAAATGTGTGGAGAAAGCTGTAATTACTTCCACAGCATGTAATATTCACCAGAGACACGTAACATGAATTTGCAGAATTCTAGTGATGAGAGTACAATTTCTATTACAAAATTTAAAATTTTGAAAACTTTCAAATATCAAATTATCGGTTTATCTGGGTTGCTTTCCGGAATATAGATGCTAATAATTTCTTCCTGTCAGCAAAATTTTCCAATCTGAAAACACGCACAATGACTCACTCAAGAACGAAACAATCGGTTACGATTTGAATTTTTCATTAACTTTTTTCGAATTTTAAGATCCTCCTAGAGATTTGTACTCCTTTCAAGATCTTCCTCAAGATCCTATTCTTGAAATTGCGAGGCGGGTCGCCAACAAGCTACTTGGACTTCTGATGTCTGTGTGCAGAGAATAGAGCGTGGATCTGCTCAGTTGATGCAGAAACCATGCACACATGCACATAAGTTGTTGTCATTCCGTAGACTGTCCGTTGGCTTTCTTTGTTGCTCCCCCACGATTTAAGTTTTGTTGAAAAAGTCTTCCCTGGTTTGTGTTGTTTGTTTGTTTGTTTGTTTATTTGTGCTGTGTTTGTGTTTTAGGTGGGGGCGCAGAGCGGTCTGGAGGTGACGATGGTGGACCAGACGGAGGAGCTCCTCTCCAGAGCCACCAAGGCCATCCACACCTCTCTCGCCAGAGTCGCCAAGAAAAAGTTTCCCGATAATCCTTCTGTAAAGTTCCTCCTTTTCTTTTCTTTCTGTGTCTGGCCTATTCTCGGATAACCCTTTTGTTTTCTGTCTGGGCTTATTCTAGGGATTTTTTCTTGTGGGAGGGCTCCTTGGGGGGCCTCCCCAAAAGTCCGAGGGGCAAGGAACTTTTTGGGGGGGGGCGAAAATTTTTCGAAAAATATGCTAAAAATAACGCTATTTTTCTGGCATATACTATAAAAGTTGATTTTTATAGCAAAAATAAGCAGATTTAGTGTTGAAAAGGGCAAAAATTGAGTAAAAATCTCCGCCGAGCCGAAAAATTTTTGAAAATTTGGCCTTCTGAGCTATTTTTTTATGGCAAAATTTGGTACCAAACGGGGCGCCCACTTTTTTGGGGGAGGGGAACGGGGGTGTATGGGGTGGCCCCCACCCCCCACCCCCACTAGAATAAGCCCAGTTCTGCTCAGCAGCTCCAGTTGGAAAACTATTTGTATGCTAACTTGAGTTAACACATACGAGTAATTCTTTGTACAGAGTCGGCTAGAGTGTTGAATTTTCGGAAAGCATGTTACCCTGTTTGTGTAAATCGTTGAGATGAACTATCTGCATGTGACATTGTTTGCAGGGCGGTGAGGAGTTTGTGGGTAAGAGTCTGAAGTTGCTGAAGACGAGCACAGACCCGCTGGCGCCGGCCAAGACCTCCGACCTGATCATCGAGGCCATCGTGGAGAATCTGGACGTGAAACAGAAACTGTTCCAGTCCCTGGAAACCGTCGCTCCAAAGTAGGCAGCCAGCCAACACAACAACTTCTTGTAATCTGTTGCAGTTTCTTTTAAACAATTGTGGCAGAGAGACCCATGCGCCTGATACTTGAGTCTGAACTCTGGAATGAGCAGTGGCATGTGAAGTGGATGACTCCATTCCCACTGGGCACTGTTTCTGTGGACCTCCTTTATGAGTTCCTCAATACATCAAGGCAGGCGGATCCACATCGATACAAGACATTAATCATAGAGAAATAATGAAAAATGGCTGCCTGCAGTCACTAAGGCAAAGACCCATCGGCTGTCTCCTTTTTCGGAGAAAGCTTTAGTCGGAAAAAGGAGAGTACACAGTTGTATCCGCGGGATAGATGTCATCATAGTGTCGGAAGATTTTTTTGGAGTTGCTTTGTCGATGGTGATGGCCATCTGTGCGAAATTGTGAGTTCTGTTATGTACGTTGTATGTGGTTGTTTATTTTTAGACACACGATTTTTGCGACGAACACGTCCTCTCTCCGTCTGTCCGACATATCCAGAGGAATCGAGAGGAAGGATCGGTTTGGCGGGCTTCACTTCTTCAATCCTGTCCCTGTCATGAAACTGTTGGAGGTCAGTAACGCATTGTCTTTTTCTTTGCCATTATTTAGCCATTTCCTTGACTGGCTTCTGTTTTTCTAGTTCCACTGAGTCTCTGAAAAATTGGTTATTCCAAGAGTTTATAATACCAAGAGTGAGAAGCTTGGCCCTTCCTAATGGAAATGGCCTGCGAGATGCTCGGCACATTAAGGCCGAAATCTCGGGAGGGGGGGGGGGGTACCGCTTACCATTGTTCATCATGTGTTTATATGCGTTTGAACTGAAACGCATCTGATTGGCTAATTCCCTACCTTATGTCAAATTTATGTGTATAAGCGGACCCCCCCCCGAGATCTTATGGGGGTTCCCGTTTAGCGTTGTTAAGCGTGTGTTTATATGCGATTGAACTGAAATGTATTTGATTGGCTACTTAGCTACTGTAATCCTCATCAGTACATTTCAGTTCGACTGCATATAAACACACGCTTAACAACGCTAAACGGTAACCCCCCTGAGATCTCGGGGGGGTCCGCTTATACACATAAATTTGACATAAGGTAGGGAATTAGCCAATCAGATGCGTTTCAGTTCAAACGCATATAAACACATGATGAACAATGGTAAGCGGTACCCCCCCCCTCCCGAGATTTCGGCCTTAATGTGCCGAGCATCTCGCAGGCCATTTCCATTAGGAAGGGCCAAGCTTCTCACTCTTGGTATTATAGACTCTTGGGTTATTCTACTCACACGCAAGGAGAGCTGAGGAGCCAAAGTCAAGTCCCATCTCTCCCTCCAGTCTGAACAGAGCATACAGTCTTAGTGTGTTGTCAAGAATAAGTGTAAGCAAACGTGGCAGTGGGAAGTGAGCTTCTGTACTTAATCGTTTCTCTCCCAAAAAATTCTTATTTTTATGAAAGCTAGAAAACTTGTATATACATTTAGCGTTGTTTGATGTTGAAAATTCACCTTTCTTCTTCTTCATCTTCCTGGACCGTCGTGAGCAGGCTCAATGCGGTTGGACCAACTAGAGTCGGCCCACATCCCGGAGATAGGCAAGGACCCTGGGGGGACCCCTCGAAAGGATGTCAAGCCTGGGCCGGGACCCGAAGTGCAGTCGTCTAGCGCCCCTGTGAGCAGGGCAGTGGAGTAATAGGTGAGGTAGGTCTTCTTCCGGAGCTGAGCAGTCAGGGCAGGCAGGGGACGGAGAGATACCCATCCTGTACCTCTGCTTGGCCAGCAGGAGGGAGTGACCGTTACATCTCAGCTGTGAGAGAGTCACCCGCTCCTTCCTGCTGAGACCTTGCTCCAGTTCCAGCGAAACAGGTTTATTCCCGTTGAATGTTCCATTTGTATCATCGGTTTTCCAAAGCCGCATGCATTCTTCACGGATATATCTTTTAACGGCGGCTTTGGCGGTGGTGTAGTCCAACTCCACGTTTTCCTGCTCCATTTCAGTTCCCAATTTAGCAGCGGTGTCAGCTGCTTCGTTGCCAGCAACATCGATGTGACTGGGAGTCCACTGAACCGTGACATGGACCCCAATCTTCTCCAAGTCTGCCAGTAGCTTCCATATACTGATGGCCGTCGGGGTACTCGCGGATTGGCAGCCAGCTTTGAGATTGCCGGCGAGAGACAACGAGTCAGTACATACCCTGGCCTCTCTGAAAAGGCTTCCGTCCTCGGTTGCTGCGGCAGCAGCACCAGCCACATCAGCAGCAAAGTGATCTTTCGCCCAGCTGAGAGCCTCCCTGAAAGCAATTTGTTCCGCTCTGAAGCTGGAGCACAGGGGACCAGCAGGAACAGTAATTTGGTGCATTAGCGTACCTCGACTCCCGTCATACACTACTGCACCTGAACCTCCGGCCTGATTGGCATCTTTCACAGCACCATCTGTCCAAATCAGCAGATCGGCAGGTGGAAGCTTCGCCAAGGCGGCAAGGGTGAGTTGCTTCAGCTGATGCGGCAGTAGATCTTTCTTTCTCGAGCTGTTGAGACCAATGCCAGTATGTACTGTGACATTGCCAGGTGAGTTCCATGGAGGGATTGACGGAAGACAGAGCGGCTCTCTTCTGTGCCTGGAAAGACCAGCCGCTTCAGAGACTTGCCGACCCATAACTCTCCAGGAGTTCTGACTTGGGAGACGTTGATTGACCGACCGCAGGCACGCCTCAGATCTGGGATTGTCTGCCGGCAGTCTGATTGATTTTTCATATCCAATTCCAACCAGTTCCTTAGCTCGCAGGTGTAGAGGAATTAGATTGGCCTCCAGTCTAACGTATCCGGCAGGAGTCCCCGGAAGGCATCCAGTGATTCGCCGGGCTGCCTGGTTCTGTATAGTTTCCAGCTTCTCAGCGCTGGTCTTGGAGACTGAGGGATACCACGCAGACATAGCATATTCCATTAGGGACCTTATGTAGGAGATGAACAGAATCCTTAGATCTTCTTTTCCAGGTCCCCATTTGCGGCCAGCCAAGGCACTAAGGATGGCAAGCCTCGGTTCACCTCAAAAAGCCTCAAAATTCACCTTTCATGCGTGTTAGCGTTAAAGCATCCCTTGAATTGTGTCTGGACTTTCTTAAAGTTGATTTGTGTCGCGCCTCTCATGAAAACGACGTAAAACGTGAACGTAAGACGTGAAAACAGCCTCAAAATTCACCTTTCATGCGTGTTAGCGTTAAAGCATCCCTTGAATTGTGTCTGGACTTTCTTAAAGTTGATTTGTGTCGCGCCTCTCATGAAAACGACGTACCTGCTTTTACCCAATAGTAAGTAATTAACAATTGGTTGTAATAGCAGTTGTTGTTGTAGGTTGTCCGTACACCAGAGACAAGCAGCGAGACAGTGGAGTCCTTGTTGGCCTTCGGGAAGAAGATCGGCAAGACTACAGTCAAATGCAAGGTTCGTCCGCCCGCCGCACCCTCTCTCTTTCTTTTTTCTTCTGATAGGTAGAGAACAGCTTTTATGTAACGAAATCTCACCTCACATTTGTTGACTAAAGGTGTCATCACTCTCGACTTATTGGCGAAAGAGTCCTGGCTTTTCTCCAGGATGTGGGCCGGCTCTACCCGTCCCAGCCACCTTGGATTTCCAGGATTGGCCCAGGAACAAGAAGAAGAAGAAGATTGGGGAGGAGCTCCTCCACCATACCATGCCCTCTTTTCTATATAGTTTCCTGACGCACTGACTTGATCTAGACTTCTTCAGTTGTCAGTTGTAATGGTACAATCTAGTAAATGTGATGGTTTGTGTTGGGTGGGTGTCTGTGCGCACTATCCTTCGTCTGTGCTTGTTGCCTTATTGGAGTTCCTCTCCTCAGGGCTGTGGATGCATGTCGCTCGGAGTTGTCACCAAAGTGCACTGCAGCGATCGACGCAGAGGTGTCGCTTTTGAATTGTAGTTCTGTTCTGTCTCTGTCTGTTTAGGATAACTATGGATTCATAGTGAATCGGTTGTTGGTGCCCTACCAGCTGGAAGCTGTCAGGATGGCTGAACGAGGTACATACATATACTCTATAACCTTCTCTCTGTTCAGTTCTGATGTACTCACATGGGGATGGCTGTCTATGTGTATTATGCAAATCACTTTGACATAATGAAAGGTATGTATATTTTATGTGCAGTGATTTTATAAATTGTAGGCGATGCGAGTTTTGAGGACATCGACACGGCCATGAAGTTGGGCGCCGGATATCCAATGGGTCCTTTCGAGCTGGCTGACTATGTCGGATTGGACACTCTCAAGTTTATCATGGAAAGTACGTCACACTCTGAATAGATACATGCATTATCGTGTGGTGTTGGTATCTATAGAGGAGTGGCGCCTCCAATGCTTATCTTGCACTGTTCCGTTTAGCCCCCGCCCCATTTGTTTCGTGTCAAAAGCATTCTTTAATGGCTTTGTTGTGTTTTCTTTATTTAGTCTTCCACAAGGCGCACCCGGACAATCCTTTGTTCGCCCCGAGTCCGCTGCTCTCTCAGCTCGTTTCCCAGGGAAAGTTCGGACGGAAAAGTGGAGAGGGATTCTTCAAGTACAACAAATCCTAATGATAACCAGTCTACACTAGCTCCTGTGTATCTACTGTCATTTAAGTTTCTCATGTTCCCTATAAAATTTTCACAGTTTCAATTCGTAGCTATATAATATGATTACGTGTGCTTATAAATTTTTACTGTTGTTAGGTTGTTCATGACATTCGTAATACTGGTATATTTTATTATTTTATGGATGCGTTGGCGTTGGTAACGTTAATTTTGTGCTAATAGTTTATGTGATGATACAATCTGTTATCTCTAATTAATTGACTTAATGTTAGGGGTATGGTCAGATGTTTGGTCTAATTTTGTGCTTAATTAAGTAAAGAAAGTGTTATCTTATCTTCTAGTTAGAAGCTCTTACGTAAGACTCTTCCAACCTTGAGGACATAGACTAATCTTCATGCGAACGTGCGTACCACCTTAGTTAGTTAAAAGCTTGTTAAAAATTACTATAAGCTATTTTGTCAGCAGCAGCAGTAGATTTAATTATTAAGTCAGGAAGGTAACCTAATTAAAATCCCATTTGCCAGGATTTCAGATGTGTGTGAAAGTTGAGGGAAACCGTGTTGGCACTGGGAGTGTTCAAAGAGCAACCCAAAGTCCAACTTGAGTGTGAGGGAAGACTGCGTTGCAGATTCTGGTTCGACTTTCTTGTCAAACAATACACAACAATTCCTTGTATTCCTAAAGGTCGTTAATTCAGTCATGTACTCATTAAGTGATAAAGTTATTGGCAAGGTGATCTTCACAGGACAAGACAATTGTGAAATTTTTCATCTTTCACTGCAAACTACCAAATATGACACCAATTGTGTTAATCACAGAAAAAAAGTGGAAAATATTCTTGCTCTTTCATTGCTGTAAGTTTGTACTTTACACACACGACATGTAATCCAGTCGGGCGGGACTTGTACCGTTTTAATACCTATAAGCAAGAGTGCATTATACATAAAAGTATGACAACTGGCATCCCCAACACCTTGCCAACACATAATGCCCGAAACAAATAAATTCACTTCTGTTCCAGAGCTAGAGACAGACACAACACTCGCCGACGTATTTACTGCAAGTGTTTTGTAGAGCGAGTGAGCTTGTCCCGATTCTACTGGGTACCAGTTTGAGGGGGGAGGTCAGCCGGTGTCACGATTCATAATACGAGAGTGTGCCAGCTGCCATACACTTATGAATTTTCCTTAAAATGAGTGAAGTTTGGCTTAGCTATTGGCGACAATTTGATGAAACTAGGAGGGTTTGTGGAAACAGATTGTGCCGTGGCTTCAGTCCTAACATAGGAAAAATAAAGGTGTGGTTTAACAGTCTAGCCTAGGAGACTGTTACAAACTCCTACCGTCGGAAGCCTCCAAAATCTCCTGACCTTATAGTACAACCGCTGGGATGCGCATGCAAGAATTAGTCAGAATTAAGTCAGCCGGAAGTAGTTCTCTTAATATTTAGTTTATTTCTGAGAAAGTTCGTTCCCAGCCTGGCCATGTTAGTTGAGTTGTTGAATTCCTGATTGCTGTCTTTCACGGATAGTGCCTCATCTTTCCCCTGAGTTCCCGAAACAAAAGCATCTAACTTGACTCATGGCTGGAGGCATTTCATGTTTCCTGAGTTCGTTAAAAGATACGTTAAAAACTCACTTTATTCTCATGAATCTTTGTATGAAATTTGTTCCAGAATAACCTGTATTTTCGCGTTGTTTTAGTTTGATTTGACTCAACTCCAGTTTCTAGGATGTATAACCTTTAATTGCTTCCTACCTGTGCTGGGTAATTGGCTCATTTTTGTGTATTTTATGGCTTCATCGCGTGTTGAGTGTTCCCGTTCTATTTATTTCCGTTTTTATTTATTTAATCATAACAAATTGTACTTTCCAGTTCCTGTTAGACATGAAATTTTTCAGCTTACATGTGGAGCTTATGAGAAAAACATTCAGTTTCCTTTTTAAGCCGTCAATTTCAGTCAGTTTCGCAAAGCTTTTCAGCTTGAAATGTACATTTTAATCCGCGAGAACCAGCTGAAAAAAATCTATATTCACTATTATTGTTATTTTATTTCTATTTGGAAAACTGAACCAAGAATTTCTAATTCAGGAGAACCTGTCCTTTTCCCTAAGTTAAAGCAGTAATTCTGGAAACTTGTGTGGTTCAAAATTGTTTCGCCTGCTTTGCTGTGTCGGCTTGCTGAGGCTTAAGAGAAACACTTTTCAGACAAGTAGAGTCATTGTGTTTTCGAGCTTTAACACTTTCAGAATCATACAGGATTGGATGGGGAGGGAATCGCGAAAGGGAAAGAGAGTGGGCGCAGGGCACTCACGTATATACTTTTAAGCTTACCTGGTGGCAAAAATTTGTTTGTCTCGTCTCGACGCCATTAAACGGATTAAAGGGTAGGATCCCTCAGGGTAGGATTGGAGGAGAGGATCATGAGTCAATGAGTGACTATCTCTCTCCGTGACGTCACTGAGATCAGTTCACTCTCTCTCATCCCTCTGATGCGACGACAGGTCGGATGCTCACTTGGTCCATTCAAGTCTCTCACTCAACTCTCTGTCCATCAAAATTGTCTTGTCCAATCCTCACCTCACTTCGACAGACTGACAGAAACAGACTAAGAAGTCCGATTCGAAATTCGAACACAGAGCGGCATTGCGATAAAGAGCGGATACGGTTATGTCGTTTAATCTGGACTACCTCCTGCGTTTACGATTATTTCAGATACTTAATTCTTCTCTGTTTATAACCTTTTTCAAATTACTTTTGGAGGATGCACACCAGGCAGACAAATTTCAGTCTAAAGTCTGACACAAAAATGTGTGTACAAAATCTGTAAGGCCTCCAGTGAACTAAATATGCGTCGTAACCCCATAGAACCATATATTTTCGGAGTCCTTGCAGCGAGATGAACATTTTCATCAAATTTAAATTTTTTTAAAAATTCAAAAATTTTAAAATATTGGTTTTTCGGGGAATGTTTTCGGACCGTTCAAGGTATTCAGCTCATTCATTCACAAGAATTTTCCCATCCGAAGACGCATCGATTGACACAAGAACGGACAAAATCGATTGAGAAATAAGCATTTTATTCTAAAAACTCGTATTTCCATTTTCTTTGATGTTTGCCGCTTTTTGCAGCTTTGACTGGTTGTTACTCACGACTCGCTAAACGGAAATTTTTTCGATTAGATTTTCAGGACCGCCTAGGCGTCCGCTTTCACCTGATACATGTGGTATTTCAAATTTTGAAAGTAGATTTTTTGAAAAATACCACTTTTTGACCCAAAATTTCGGCAAAGCAAAATTAGCAAAAGTAAGTAAAAATAACATAATCATAAAGTTCAAGCTGAGCTGAATACAACGATATAAAGTTTTCGTGGCTACGACTTATATTGCGTCCGCAATGATTTTTCAAACAATATCCCTTATTTCACCTGGTTTTTGGCTCTCTTTGATGTTGCCGCCGTGATTTGACTGAATCAGTGTAAACTAAAGTCTGACCAAAAAATGTAGGGAGCGAAATTGTTTTGTTTATACTGAATTAACGGTACATTTTTGCTGCAGCAATGTATATATTTTCTGAACCGTCATGGCATGAACTTTCTTTTGGTTGAAAACATTTTTTAAAAAAATTAAAATTCATCAAAAGAAGCCGATTTTTTAAGTTTTGAAAGATCAGTAGAAGCCAGTAACTAACCGTTCGGCAGAAAATTAGCCCATGTCTCAGACATTTCTAATCCCGAATATCAGCTCATTTCGTCAAAAATTACGATAGTTATTCAATTTTTTCGATTTTCAAAAACCTTTGATGTTTACCGCTTTTCCAACTTTGACTGGCTATTACTCGCGACTCACTCAATGCAAAAATTTTTTAATTAGATTTTCAGGACCGCTTACATGTCAGCTTTCATGTGATATATGTGATTTTTCAAAATTTGAAAATAGATTTTTTCGAAAAATACCACTTTTTGACCCAAAATTTCGACAACGCGAATCCAGCAAAAGTGGGCAAAAATAACATTATCACAAAGTTTAATCTGAGCTGAATCCAACGATATAATGTTTTCGTGGCTACGACTTAAACTGCACCAGCAATGAGTTTTTAAACAATTTCGCTTTTTAGCCGGTTTTTGGCTAGTTTACAGTATTTGCGGCAAATCAATGCACAATATAGCACAACTTGTCAGAAATCAGCTGAAATAGGAAATTGTTTAAAAACTCATTGCTGGGGCAATTTAAGTGGTAGCCACGAAAACTTTATATCGTTGGATTCAGCTCAGATTAAACTTTATGATAATGTTATTTTTACCCACTTTTGCTGGATTCGCGTTGTCGAAATTTTGGGTCAAAAAGTGGTATTTTTCGAAAAAATCGATTTTCAAATTTTGAAAAATCACATATATCACATGAAAGCTGACACGTAAGCGGTCCTGAAAATCCAATTAAAAATTTTTTGCATTGAGTGAGTCACGAGTAATAGCCAGTCAAAGTTGGAAAAGCGGCAAAGATCAAAGGATTTTGAAAATCGAAAAAATTGAATAGCTATCGCAATTTTTGACGAAATGAGCTGATATTCGGGATTCGAAATGTCTGAGACATGGGCTAATTAGTTATTGGCTTCTACTGATCTTTCAAAACTTAAAAAATCGGCTTCTTTTGATGAATTTTAATTTTTTAAAAAATTTTTTCAACCAAAAGAAAGTTTGTGCCATGACGCTTCAGAAAATATATACATTGCAGCAGCAAAAATGTATCGGTAATTCAGTATAAACAAAACAATTTCGCTCCCTACATTTTTTGGTCAGACTTTAGCAAAAACCAGCTGAAATAAGGGATATTATTTAAAAATTCACTGCTGACGCAATATAAGTCGTAGCAACAAAATTTTTATATCGTTGGATTTAGCTCAGCTTGAACTTTATGATTATGTTATTTTTACTCACTTTTGCTAATTTTGCTTTGCCGAAATTTTGGGTCAAAAAGTGGTATTTTTCAAAAAAAATCGACTTTCAAAATTTGAAATACCACATGTATCAGGTGAAAGCGGACGCCTAGGCGGTCCTGAAAATCTAATCGAAAAAAATTTCCGTTGAGCGAGTCGTGAGTAACAACCAGTCAAAGCTGCAAAAAGCGGCAAACATCAAAGAAAATGGAAATACGAGTTTTAGAATAAAATGCTTATTTCTCAACCGATTTTTTCCGTTCTTGTGTCAATCGATGCGTCTTCGGATGGGAAAGTTCTTGTGAATGAATGAGCTGAATACCTTGAACGGTCCGAAAAAATTCCCCGAAAAACCAACATTTTAAAATTTTTGAATTTTTAAAAAAATTTAAATTTCATGAAAATGTTCGTCTCGCTGCAAGGATTCCGAAAATATATGGTTTTATGGGGTTACGACGTATATTTAGTTCACTGGAGGCCTTACAGATTTTGTACACACATTTTTGTGTCAGACTTTAGTATCTTGCATGTTTCATCAAGTCTGTTGTCGTTCGAGGGAGTCTCAGAGGATTTGATATCAACCATCAGGTTAATATTAACCTCCGAATCTGGCACGAGAGAGAGAGAGAGAGAGAGAGAGAGAGAGAGCGAGAGTAGAGGCACTGGATCCTGGGTTGAGGAGACGGGCAAGACAATTAAAACATAACTCATTTCAAATCTTTCAGTGTCATTAGATCCTGCCAATTCACCAAGGCTACACATAGTTTATATTAATAAAATCGGGTCGGTTTTATACCATTTTTATACTAATAAAAAGTCGAAGCAGTAAACACCGTGTTCATTGGGTCGTTCACAAAAAACTTAAACTACTTAACTTAAACGACTTAACTTAAACTACTTAAACTACTTAAAATATTCGTTTCATAAATAAACGGCTTAAACTACTTAAAATACTTAAGGTGGTTATTCCTTTTGGGCACATAATGTTATTTGGCGGCGTAAATCAAGATGAAATTTGATGAAACTTTCCGAAATAAGTTCTTTTAGCGTTCTAACACCCTCCGCGCAATCCCGATTCAAAAATTCGAGATTTCCGGGCAGAGTGGGTTTTCCCAATTTCTGAACGTTTGGCATTGGCTATACAGTTATGACTATATCAGTTCGAAAGATCTCATTGAGCTTCACATTTTTGCTTTTTAAAGCAAGTTTCTAGCTTTTCTCTACCCTGAGATATACACGTTTTTCTTGCTTTGGCGCCGAAAACTTGTCATTTTTGCAGAAATCAAATAATCCAACATTTCTTGAACTACGCAAGCCGTCAAATCAAACTAAGGGCGTCGATTTGAAGGTCTCACAGGGACAAATTATCCGACGCATGATCGTCTTCCAACTGCTATCCTGTAGGCTGCTATCATAAAAAATGTAGTTTTTGCAAAAACACGACCAATTTTCTTCCAAAGATTGTGGAGCACTCACCACGCAATCTGGAGGGCTGCTACTGAACAAATGTGTTCGGCACAAATATACCCAGGGACGATTTTTTAGTTGCCCCGATTGCTGCTTTCTAGCTAAAGTAATCGCTTGACAAATTTGGAAAAAGTAGGCAAAATCCAGGTTACGCTCACATTTCAGCTTATTTCTCTATAACGAAGAGCGATTTCACAATAAACAAAAAATCGTCCCCAGCTATTTGATGGAGGTATCGAATGATATAACCGATGTCTCGCAAAAAAATTTTCTTGAGTCTGCAAAAATTCTGGAAAATTATACTTCTTCTAAAATGTGTTAAAAATATTTTAGAAAAGCAACATTCGTTTCGTGGCATGCATTAAAAAGAGAAAATGTTAAGCTACATTTTGATATAAAAATGGCTTCTTAACTCCAAGTAATGAATGAGTAATAATTGTGTAAACTTTATGTGACCAAAGGGAATCACCACCTTAAACGGCTTAGTGGCTTAAACGACTTAACTTAAGGTGGTGGTATCCTTTTGTGCAATGCTTTTGTGGTGATTTTTTTGAAACGCTATAACTTTCGCAATGTTGGGAGTTGCAACGAGCTTTATACATCGTTTTAAAGCTTATAATCTGTAAATTAACATGAGCGTACGAAACTAACAAAATTGAAAAAATAGCAAAAAAGTTCCGACTTGCTGACATCTGACAGACTGAATATAGACCAAAAATTTTTGAACATCGATTTCTCAAAACTGTAGAATCGGCCAAAATTTCTTTTTGTGCCACGATATGAAGGACATATGGCCCGAGGGACGTTTTTTTGGATTTGGCTCAGCAGGTCTTAACCTTCGAGAAAATCGGCCAAATGCGGAGCAACACGAAATTTCGCAACTTCGCATTGAGTTTTCTTGCTACTCGATACGTTTTAGCCCAAACCAAGAAAAACGTCCCCCCGCAGAAGTGCGAGTTTCGATTCTGCCGAAAATCTCCGAAATCCGTCGAGCAGTTTTTGAGAAATCGATGTTCGACACAAAATAATCGCCGTTTTGCCAAAAATGGTTTTTCGGCAAAATCTCTAGCTGAAGGTAATAAAGTCCGGCTAATAGGCATTCATAAAATGTGCATTTGGACGATGTCTCGATTGAGTATAACTAAGCCAATTTTGTGCTAAACATGTGGCAGTAATTTTGAAAAAACTGATTTCCTCGAAAATGGCCATTTTTTGACCCTAAAAACAGTTTTTGCTTATACTGACTTAACCACTGGAGATAGCTCAAAGGTTGTAAGAGCAAAAATGTTCATTTTCGAGTCCTCTTTCCAGCCATACCAACCAATCCCGTGTCTTGTCTACCTACTGGGAGCTTAAGGCCAAAAACCAAAACTTTCTTATCTTTTGGCCTAAGAATACGGGACTGGTCCTAAAATGTTAAAGAGCACGGAAATAAGTTATTTGGTAAGTTTTAGCCATTTACGTAAAGGATTAAAGCCGCAGGAGTCAAAAATACCCGAAAGGAAACCAGCACCTTAAACGACTTAATTTAAGTAGTTTAAGTAGTTTAAGTCATTTATTTACGAAACGAATTTTTAAGAAGTTTAAGTTAAGCCGTTTAAGTTAAGTCGTTTAAGCCGACTTTTAATGAAACGAATGTTACAATAACATCAAAATGGTAGTTTAAAGGTGCTGGACCGGCATTATCATATAAGTTTGAAAGACTGCATATTATTCAATTCTTGGAGTTCAGCGATAATTTTGATATCACTTTATCACTTGATTGGCTAATGGCTTAAAGAGTGTGATAGCCAATTTATCAGGAATTATCATTAAATTAAAATTAAAATTAAAATTAAAATAAAATGCTTGACTAGGTAAAAACGAATTTCAAGAATTATATGACGTGTTTCCTGCTCCTGCAAGGGATTGTGCCAATTTATCGGTTTAATCGACAGCAACTATGACGGATTAACTAACGTATTAATTTATGAATTGTCCCGTACCCGAGTCTATGCACTGTTTTTACCACCAGCAGAATGGCAAGCCTCAGTCCTTGACATAATTAATACCTAATTAATAGCGTCTTTAATATTAATTTGTTCCTGTGTAGCAATGTTCTAATGCAAATAGTGGAAGCCGGAGTACTTAGTGGAACTATTCCGTTTCAGTCAATATTGCTATTACAAAAACTTGTTTTGATCCCGCGATGGTTGTTTTTGAGGCTACTTAATCAGATTAGATGACAGAAGTTTGACTCGCCGCACCGGGGCCGCCCCTCGGTCTCCCTCCTCACTCCTCTCTAGATAATGAGGCTCCAAATGGATTATGGGAAAATTACACAAATCAGGAAACTGACACAGTCTACTATGTGAGTGTCACATTGTTTAGCTTTCCTTGAGAATGAGAGCTGAAGCAGCGTATAATCCACTACTGGTCCCCTTCAGGGATAGTAAAAGGTGAAAAATCTTACTTTTGCAAAAAATAAAGGAGTTTTTAGCAACTTTCCACAATGAGAATTTGTCGTTTTCCAGCTTTTTCCCAACTCACCTTTGCTCTAGGTTTACTGGAAAATATAAGTTTCCTTAAAAGAAACGTGTAGATGTTTACGGAAATCAACAAAATTCTTGTTTTTGTACAATGCAAATTAGCAAGTTTCGCTGGATTAAGTATTAATACAACATTAATGGAGAAGACGATAAGTGAGCTCCTGAAGATTTTTCCAAAATAATTTAGTCAGGGAATAGTATATAGTTGGAGACAAAACTCACTCACTCACCCATCGAGTGAAAGATCTGAATTTAAATTATGAAGAATGTCAAAGAAGTTTTGTTTCCAAATCTAGAATCTACCCATTTTTTCAAATTTTGTCTTTATTATTAGCTTATCGAGTATAATTTCATTTAGCGTAAACCAGTGGAAACGAAAAATGCTCTACAGATATTGGAACCTGTAGTCCAGTGTACGGAGCTGTGCCCGACCAAACCTGCAACCCAATGTCTCGTCTAAAATTCTTGACTGTATTTCAAAAACCTTTTCATCTACAAACGGTGCAGTTTCTTTCTACTGAAAAGATAATCTTCCAGGAGTCGATATTATCAAGCATCTCAACCCGGGTTGAACGCTTTTGATAACATCAACTTTTTGGTGAGTCTGGAAAATCACATATATATTAAACGTCTTTAGTGCGGTTGTTCTCCAAGAGTTCTTCTGCTGATCAAGAATAAGAGTAGACGGAAGAGATCCCTCAGATTTTTAGAGTTTCCAGGTCTGCCCGTCTTTTTTCTTTATGGCAGAACTTGTTTTTCTAGAAACAAAGAGACGGGATGTGGACGTGCATTTTCATGAAGCTGTTTCTGTTATACGGTTTTCCCTTTCCTAGTTTTGTTTTTTATTTAGCTCCTAACATTTGATAGCGGCTGCAGCTGCACACAAAATTCTTTCCAGGAGAAAACATTGGACAAGCAATGGACTGAGATAATGTTTATCTATTTCTGTCCTACCGTTTGCCATTTTATGGGTTAGACAAATGTTAATTTAGTCAGCCGTTGTTAATAAAGTACAATCCTGGACTAAATAATAGTTTCCCTTTTATTTGATCAAATTTTTCAAAACTCTTGTTTCTGCATTCGAAAACATCCGTGGAGTTGGGGCTTCAGTGTCCGGCTCCGAGTATTTGAAGAGCTTTTTGTATGCTTGATTATTTGAATAAGTATGACAATGATAACACAGTAGGTAGGTAGAAATTAGTATTAGAAATTAGTGTTCTGTCGGGGATTTTGCCTGCCTACGTGGCATGTATGCATGGATTCACAGGACTCGGTATGGAGTGAATCTGATGGACCAACAGCTGAACTAGAATTAATAACTTATACAACACTTAGCAATTATATGTTGTAGCAAAGTAGTTCAATTGGCATTGTAGTACAATGCCAACAAATTTTGGCATGGTAAAAACTAAGTACAACCTCAACGCAGCGTCGAACTTGTTTTCCAAGTATTCTGGCATAGTACTACAATGGCAAGGCCTCATTGGAGAAGCAGTACAACGCTTGGCCAACAAGATCGGTCTTACTCTAACACTAACCTTAAATTTTCCTTTCTGTGCTTCTTAGTTTGACATATTTCACAAAGGTTATTGCAACAACCAGTGCATCGTATCTAGACAAGTGTTTTTTAAACTTTTGGCCTCCCCACATGCCCTGTTGCCTCGTGTAGATACTTGTAACGAATGGTCCAGCACTCCATATGTAAAAGTGTCTACGGAAAATTTTATGGTGATTTATTCAGTCAATCATGCAAGTTATTGAAGCAGGAAGAAGAAATTTACAAATTTAAATTTTCAAAAATTTCTCGAGTAGGTCTCAAGTTGGCGAAGTTTTCTCTGGTCTAAATCGACCAGAGAACTTGACTCGAGAACTCGAAAACTTTTCAGCGTGACTTTCGATGCGGCTTATGGATCTCGAAAACTTCCAGCATAGTTTAATAGTTTAGACTCTACTAGATTCGAGAACTCGAGAACGTTTTTATGAAACTGGCCCCTGCTGATCCTGATCTTCTCATTTTTGATCTGATAGATGTAGCTCTAACTTGCGAGAATATCTTGGCCAAAACATTTCTTTTAATAAAAATTTCACTCTGATCGCCCCCTTTTTAACATCCTAGACTAGGTATATTTTTCGAGCAAGTTCGAGTTTATCGGCCTCTACTCCTAAAAAAAGCAGATGAAACCTGCAAGTAGGTCCATAGCTGCTTCTTTACTGTTCGACCTCAGTTTTCTATGTTCTTTTTTGAAGATAAAGTATTGTTCTCTTTTCTGACATTGTTGACATCTAAGGCACTTTTTAGGAATTAGTTCCTTATACCTGTCTGTTATTAACCTGTAGTAAGGAACATGAAGAAATGTAACTGTAATAAATAACTATATATGAACATTTCGTGAAATATCTAAGTTAAGGCATTTAAATACAACTCTAAGGTCCTTTTCGCGCAGCGAGTTAAACGAGTTAAAAGAGTTAAAATTAACTCAATCCTTTTCGCGCTCAGGTTTAAAAGAGGTTAAACAGTTCATTTTAACTCGCCTGCAGAGTTAAACGAGTTAAAATTCTTAACTCTAATCTTTTTCTCGCGCGCGAAAAGGCCCTAAGATACTACAAAAAGCCTGCCTGATGTCTGAGAGCAAAATCCCTGGTGCAGAACACTTATTTCCAGCTATATACTTAAAACTATGACGATGGAGATTTGCGGCTACGCTGGCTTTAAACTTTGCTCCAGTAATCGTTGACGAAGTCGTCCCAACAGTTATCAATTATGCAAGACTTGTGTTTCCGACTGAGTGATGCAGGGTTTTATAGGATCTAACTTCTCAAAATTTTTTAAACTTGACGAATCGAAAATTTTGGTGAATTACTATCAAGTTTCTAAAAAAAGTGACAACAGTATTTATTGAAAAGACGTTTCTTCAAAAATAACAAAACGAAAATAGTTTTTCCAGCATTTTACATTACACGTTACACTATTTAAATTTCCTACCCCCTTATTCACAAACCCCACTACCACTTGTACCGCCAAATACGGTCCTAAGGAACGTCGTCCAAATTTAAAACGTAGCTCACAAACGGAGCTCCTCGTTTTCTCTAACTTAAGAATTTAACGAAGCTCCGTACGGAGCTACCAGACTGCGCAACGTTTTGTAGTGTGACAGCAGACATGCTCTAGGTAATCCGTGTGCGTTCATTACTGCGAGAATTGCTTAGCTGAGAATTGCTTTACCGAGAAAATGAGCTAGCCGTTAATTTGAAATTTTAGCTTTACCGAGAAAAACCAAATATACACATTTTGCTTAACTGAGAATTTGCTTTACCGAGAATTGC
>JASAND010016689.1:0-10109 GCA_030248195.1 Trissonchulus latispiculum
TATGCTTTTTAATAGGTCGCATAGTGTATTTCATGAAATAATAAACAAATCCAACACAAAAGCAACGTGAAAAGCCCTGCAGAATTCATTTCCGAATGATAGGTTTTTACACTGGCATTCGCTTTGAGAATGGTAAACGTAACTTTGTCATATATTCAACCGCCTGTAACTTTTGATTGCAACCACGTACAGAAGAGATATGCACATCGTTGTAACGGGCTTTTTATGCTCTTTAACCGAGTCCATTCCATATTGTCGTTTGCAGCTTTAATAAAATTTCGACATTTTAAGCCATACCGGTAGCTAGCCAAGCACGTGGTCTCCGTTGCCGAGATTTTGTCAAAAGATGCCCAGCCAACCAAAGTAAGTTTAGTTGGGTTTTCTTCAAAATTGAGCTATCGGTCTAAATTTTATATCTATAATCCCGATAATGCAAGCGCCACCTTAAGCCAATTTTTGAAAGTTGAGCAACAGCTGCATAGCCATAACTAATTTCATACGAAAGATCTCGTCGAGCTCTACATTTTTGCTTTTTGCAGAAGCTTTCTAGCTCTTCTCTGTTGTGAAACACAGCTAATTGTTTTAGTTTGGCGTCAAAACATGTCATTTTTTGCGAAAATCAAATAATCCTTTATTTCTTGAGCTGCACATAAATAAGATTAAACCAACGGTATCATTTTATAGGTTCTGCAGAGGCCAATTATCCAAGGCATGGCCGTTATCCAATCATACTATTCTATAAGCTGTAATTTACAAAATTGTAGTTTTTCAAAAACACGTTTTTCTGGGGACTGTGAAGCATTCACTATGAATAATGGAGGGCGCTATTTAGCAGTTGCGCTCTGTTCTAAAACACCCCGTGACCTTTTTTAGTTGCCCTCGTTGCCAATACTTCAGAAAATCTGGCAAATGTGCAGTGACACGAAATTTCGCAACTTTGTATTCACTTTTCTAGCAACTAGAGATGTTTTAGCTCAAACCAACAAAAACTCCGTAACAGTGCGAATTTTAATTCAGCCTAAAATCACGCAAATCCATTGGGTAGTTTTTGAGAAATAGATGTTCAAAACAAAATAATCGCAGTTTTCAAAAAATGGTTTTGCGGCCAAATCTCTAGCTTAAAAGAGGTGTCTCATATCTCCTCGATTTGAGTTGAGAGTGTCATAGGGTTTCTCAGCGTCCCGGATTAACTGAAATCGGTGTCGATTGCGCTAGAAGTGCCTAGATGTGAAAATATTTACAATTTAGTGCAAAAACGTGAGTGAAATGGGTCATTCCAAATTATTGCAACAATTACATAAGAAACCGACACTACTAACGTAATCTACGGCCAGGCATTACTTTATAAACAAAAGTATGTCTAACTCTGCTTCTGTCAGTTTTGAGTAAAGTTTACAAAACTTTATAATTACATGAAATTAGAATTTGACTGGCTTATAGCTTAGCTAACTTGTCGTTGGGGATATTTGTGAACGCACTTCGAACTTCCCACTTCATCATTAGTTTCACTAGGGGAGGGGAGACCCCCAAAATTTTCGAACAACTTTACCCCTCCTAGATTATTTACTTTCCCTCCCCCCATACTTGCACACAAAACCTTTGAGAAGATATAGCCCCCGCGATTTTTGTGACCCAAAAGTTAGCTAAATTTAGCTGAAAGCTAGTATGTACAATTTTTTGAAAAATTTTTCTCAAATTTTGACAAATATATACTCTTTAAAAAGGGAACAAACGAATAAAGCTATGAAAGCTTGTTTTTACAAAAAGCAAATACAGAATGTTGCATTTTTACGCAAGTTTTTGGATTTCCTGAAATTGGGGAGGTTCGGGTCGGGGGCACAGGCATAGTTTCCTTTGGGGGGGCCCAAAATTTTTGACCAAATTTACCCCCCCCCCCCTCAGATTCTTTGACTTACCCTCCCCCAACTTTTGGCTACCCCCCCCGCCCAACCGAACCCCCCTCCAACAATTTTTGGACCCAAAAAGTTAGCTAAATTTGGTCGAAAAATGGTCATTTTTTGAAAAATTTTGACCTAAAACCGCTTTAAAACGGTGCAAAAACGCCTAAAACGTTAATAACAAGCCTTAATCTGATGAAAAAAGGGCTAAATTACAGAAAATTTTGCATTGTTTGGCCATTTTTCGAAATTTCAGAGCAGTGGCGGATCTAGGATTCTGAAAAGGGGGGGGCCCGCTGAAAAATTTTTCCGGGGGGGGGGTAACCAAATTTTTCCGGGAGGGGGGCGGTAAAAATTTCTTTTTCCAGGAACAAAATATTTTTACAAAATTAAAATTGTGTATGGAAAGGGTATGTAGTTAACTTGCCAATTTGAAAACAACTATATATATATATCCCGTGAGTGAAGCACAGCATGTAGAATTTACACAAGTACACGGGGAGTCTGGGGGGCAGAGCCCCCCAGAAGTTGAAGAATTTTCTGAAATTTGAAAAAATCCGTCATGCAAACTTTTGAAAAGATTAAATAAATAAAATGGAGATATATATGTACATATATATAGTAACTTAAGGTGGTGGTATCCTTTTGTGCAGTGCTTTTGTGATGATTTTTTGAGACGCTATAACTTTCGCAATTTTGGGAGTTAGAAAGAGTTTTATACATCGTTTTAAAGCTTATTATCTGTAGATTCACATAAGCTTACGAAACTGGCAAAATTAGCAAAAAAATGGCAGAAATTTTCAGACGTGCTGACATCTAACAGGATGAATATAGACCAAACATTTTTGAACATCGATTTCTCAAAACTGAAGAAACGGCCAAAAGTTATTTTTGTACCACTATATGAAGGACATATGGGCCGAGGGAAGTTTTATTGGATTTGGCTCAACAAGCCTCAATACTCCAGAAAATCCGGCAAATGTGCGGCGACACGAAATTTCGCAACTTTGAAGTCAGTTTTCTCGCAACTGGAGATGTTTTAGCTCAAACCAAGAAAAACGTCCCTCCGCAGAAGTACGAATTTCGATTCTGCCGAAAATCTCCGGAATCCGTCGAGTAGTTTTTGAGAAATCGATGTTCGAAACAAAATAATCGCTGTTTTGCCAAAATGGTTTTTCGGCCAAATCTCTAGCTGAAAGCAATAAAGTCCGGCTAACAGGCATTCATAAAATGTGCACTTCGACGCTGTATCGATTGAGTATAAATAAGCCAACTTTGTCCTTAACATGTGGCAGTAATTTTGAAAAAACTTATTTCCTCGAAAATGGCCAATTTTTGACCCTAAAAACAGTTTTTTGCTTATACTGACTTAACCACTGGAGATAGCTCAAAGGTTGTAAGAGCAAAAATGTTCATTTTCGAGTCCTCTTTCCAGCCATACCAACCAATCCCGTGTCTTGTCTACCTATTGGGAGTTTAAGGCCAAAAACCAAAACTTTCTTATCTTTTGGCCTAAAAAGACGGGACTGGTCCTAAAATGTTAAAGAGGACGGAAATAGGTTATTTCGTAAGTTTTAGCCCTTTGCGTAAAGGATTAAAGCCGTAGGAGTCGAAAATACCCGAAAGGAAACCAGCACCTTAAGAAATGAAAAACTTGCAGTAAAATAGTATATACAAGGAATGGTGACAATAAACAGGACAAGTTACAAGGGCAAGAAAGATAATGTGCAAAACGGGGGGTCTGGGCCCCCCAGAAGTTGAAGAATTTTTTGAAATCGTGGAAAATTCTGCAAGTCAAATGTTTAAAAAGAATAAAAGAGTAGTTAAGACTTATAGCCATGGGGTGAAAAAAACCCACCCCCTTTTTGGGGGGAAAAAACCCACCCGCCTCCTGGGTCATGGGTTGGTGATATGAGCTCCAAAGCATAGCAGCAGAAAGCGCGACTCTTTCTTACCTACGTGTGCGAAGATCAAGTCATTTGGTTCACTCCTGCTCATTTTATGACATTTTGAAAATGACAACTACTTTTTGGTCCAACCATGCCAAAATTTTGCAAAAGTTTGGACCGATGTAACTTTTGACTGGGTTGGGCTAGAAAAGTTTTGCAAATATCTGCAATGATGACAACTCTTCCTCTTTGCACACAGCGAAAATTAGACCGATCCGCTGTACCGTTAGTCTGGCACATTGCCAAAAGTGGCGGGGGAAAAAACCCACTTTGGGGGGAAAAAACCCACCCAAATTTTTTTGAAAATTTTTTAACAACTCAACACGGAAACAATTAGAGACTATAGCACGGTACTATCGAGCACGCTGCGTCATCCTATGCGGTCAGATTCGGACAATTTTGCTTACCTGGCTAGCTAGGGGCTAAAAACCTTAAAAGTGCCATTTCGCTGCTGGAGGACCCAATACAGGTACAATTGTGTATTTTAACAGCCAATTCTACGTAAAAAACCATTCTCTACACGATAGAATAATAAGTTTTATCAAATTACATCATTTTTAGCATTTTTCAAAAAATGCCCTATGTTTATGTGTTAAACTTTATGAAACCTGGCCAGTTGATGCAGCATTTTCAACGGCACATGAGATCTCAAAAAAAGCTACTTAGATCGGGTTTTTTGGTTCATACTAACTAAAAAAGGGTTGAATTTTACACTGGAAGTGTCAGAATTGCGAGAGAACAATTTTTAAGTCCTGTGAGGGGTGGGTTTATTTTCCCCCCATTTGGGTTTTTTTCCCCCATTGGGTTTTTCCCCCGCTACTTTTTGCATTATACCGCTCTAACGGTACAACATTGAGAAGTGCAAATAGGCTTAAAAGAAAGTTCTAAGTACGCCAAGTACGATGGTATATAAAGTTCTCAGATACCCCTTATAATAAAAAGTTCCAGCCAAAATCCGAAAATGTGGGTTTTTCCCCCCATGGCTATATATAAAATGAGATATTGAGTTGTATAATCGATCCGGGAATTGGATGCTTTTTTGAATTTTTCACTTACACAATTTATTCTGAGCACTTTTAGAAGCTGCCAATTATCAATCCTGCAATAAAATGAAGGCGTTGAGTACAATTAGGAAAGGAAACAAAATAGAAGACACTTTAACAGACAGAAGTTCTGTCACAGAACTACGTATATCTATATCTATATATATATATATATATACGTAATAAAGCAGCACAGAAGTATGTATAAGTGCGCCGCAGGCGAAATTGTTTAAACAATTTGTGAAATTTATTAAAATTATGCTTAATTTTCACTCAAAATATGCATATAAACAGCTGAGAAAATTTTCTAGGGGGGCCCGGAATGTCAAAGGAGGGGGCCCAAATCGCAAAGGGGGGCCCCGGGCCCCCCCCTGGATCCGCCACTGTTTCTGAGGTCTGAATTCTGGGGGGGGGGGGGGTTGGGTCATAGGTGTACCAGGCTACAGTTTGCCCCCCTGTGAGACCCCCCCACGGAGAGGCCAGACCCCCCCCCGCCCCTACCCGACCTCAACTACTCCCCCCCCCCCAAGCCGAGCTCAAACCCCCCTCCCCCCCCTAAAATTGGGTTCAAACCAGGTAAAAAATGCAAAATTTTTGAAAAATTTTTTGCAACTTCTGAAAATTTTTGGAAAAAATTTGAAAAATAGGCTATATATAAATCACCTATAAACAGCTAAAGATTTTACCGCGTTGTAAAATTGTTGTAAATCTGTTGTAAAATCATTGTAAATGCTTTTACAACTTTTACAACGAATTTACAATGTCTTTATAATAATTTTATCATGTGATATACTTGTTGTAAAATCGTCCTAAATGTTTACAACGTTTTTACAATGCTCCAATATAAGTTTTAACAATTTTATAACATATTTACCACGTTGTAAATTCGTTGTAATATCATTGTAAAAACGTTATAAACATTTACCAAGATTTTACAACAAATTTATCACATGATAAAACCGTTACAAAGACGTTGTATAGCAAGGTTCACAAAAAAAATCACCCCGAAAATTCACAAAAAAAATCACCCACCTAGACGGCTAACAACAAGCCGCAGCCGGAAAATTTTTTGCATGGTAATAAGCACAAGTCCCAACCCTAACATATATAAGTTTGGCTGCCGAGGTCCAACTCCTCCGACTAGGGTGCCCAAAATAGTCGACCCACCCAAAATCGGACCCTCGGACAACTCCGGACCAAAATTGAAATTTTTGCTGGTACTCACTATGGACTTTGCGCAGCTACCCCATATTATGCATGTGACATGTCCTAACTCTAAGCTATCCAACCATATATTGGATTCCCTGCCATGTCCTCTGGGTTCGCCACCGGCGGGTGATTTTTTTTGTGAACAAGTTCACAAAAGAAAAATCACTATCAACTATTTATAAAATGCCTCTGGGGCAACCGCTAGGGTAAAACTAATGCCAAATTCGAGCTCAGCTACCCGGAAAACCTATATAGAGCATGTTTTAGGTACCTCAACCCCCTTCTGACAGACGGTCCGGCCGATGGACCCGGCCCGGACCCTCCGGACCCAGGGGGGGGGGTCAGGATCACCTATCTTGGCAAAATCTACCTAAAAACTAATGCCAAATTTGAATTCTACGCACCGAAAAACCTATATAGGCGAGTTTTTAGGCTTCTGGGGCCTTGAAATAAAATTTTTGGTCAGTCACGTGACCCCGACCCAGGTCACGTGACCCTAGGCCAAGTCACGTGACCATTCCAGATTCGAAATTACTCCGCCAAATTGTTTGTTCTGTGCTTACTAGAGCAATAGAACACAAAATAAGTGGATTCCTAGCTTCCTGGTATCAATAATAAAGGTCAAGCACATTGGCCTGGGTAGCCACTTTGGACCCGGGGGCCGAGAACCAAAATTCGAAGTTCAGCCTGTGCAAAAAAACTTTGGGGTCCAAATTTTTTTACATAATAACACTATGGACTATGCTCTATTTATGCATGAAAAGAAAAATTTCCTAGCTATATCCTGAGATCAGATCCGGTGGTGATTTTTTTTGTGAACTAGTGATTTTTTTTGTGAATTCGTTCACAAAAAAAATCAAAAAAAATTTTTTATTACTCACGCTACATGAGGGCTACCGGCATGAAATTTGCACCATATGTAGAGGGGGTCACTGCCGTTCCATACGTACCAAAAGTTTTTCGATCGGACTTCATTTGCGAAATTGCCAGCAAAATTTCGATTTTTTTTGTGAACCTTGCTATAAATACGTTGTAAAAGTTGTAAAAACTTTGTAAATTGATTCAATTGCATTTGCAATGATTTTACAACAGATTTACAACAATTTTACAAAGTAGTAAAAGTTTTGTAAATATGTATATATAAAAACCGAAGTAAAACCATTGTAAATCCGTTAAATTCACATAGTAAAAGCGGATATAATCATTGTAACTCCATTAAAAAATATTAAAATTTCTTAAAAACTTCGTTGTAAAATCATGGTAAAATTGTTGTACCTTGCGCAGCAATTTACAACGATTTTACCCAAAAAGTTCTTCCTGTGACTAGCCCCCCCCCAATTACACCTATGGTCATAAGATTCATAGTACTGTAAAATAAACGTGTATCATAGGGGTCACGGTAGCGACCCCTATAATATGAGTCAAAACGCCCCAATGACTGCCTTCAGAGGCGCTGCGCAGAGGCTGCGCAGATTCCTGCGCAAATCCTGCGCAAATTTTGTGCGCAAAAGAAAGTCCGTGTCGAGTTTAGTATAATTGGAAAATTTCATCCCCCTAACACTTACCGTTAAAAAGTTACACCTGCCGGCAGTTATGCCGGCGATGTTTTTTTTCCGGTGTCTCCGTTTTACACTCGTATGTCACCATTTTGTAGCCTCTTTCACAGAATGTAGCGAAGTTCAGACTCCTATTGCGGTATATCATCAATATATATAGGTTACTGACTTTCGATATATGTGGTCGCCGCCGCGCAACAGTGCGCCGCAGCGCCACAGTGGCGCCACAGAGTCGGCTCAGAACGTCGAAATGGCCAAAAGTATGCCTGGGATTAGCTTCTTTCCAGCTCTTTGTGCAAATACAAACCAGACAAGTTATATATGGTTGATAAGGACATATATCCTGATTGTGACGTTTGAAGTCGGATTTTTGATATGTTGCGCCACAGCGCCACAGTGGCCCGCCAAAGTTGGTGAATGTTGGGTCCGACTTTGAACTTAGTTTTTTCGCTTATTTTTCAAGATAGACTTCTCACATCTTGCATATAAAGGTTTTTTGGGACGGAGAATCGATTCCCGCTATCAGTTTTGCTGCCCGATTCACCCAATTTGTGGGCTGGTTCCACTTGACCGTCTGAGGGGTCAGGTCGGTAACCGCTTCCGGGAGGTCCATAGTAGGCTATACTTGGCCTCTCAAAACTTTGTCTATAGGGGTTTTCTGGTGCGCCCAGCTTATTCCCGGTCTCCATTTTGCCGTCCGACCCACCCATCTTGCTGGGCTGGTTCCAATTTGCCGTCTGGAGGATCCGGTCAGTACCGACTTCCGGGAACACCATATAGGACTGTACTTAGCCTCTCAAAACTTTGTCTATAGGGGTTTTCTGGTGCGCCCAGCTCATTTCTGGCATCTGTTTTGCCGTCGGACCCACCCATCTTGCTGAGCTGGTTCCACTTTGCCATCTGGAGCGTCAGGTAGGTGGGAGGTCATGTGGTCAAAAATGAAAATTTTCAAAAGTGGTCAAATTTGGTATCAAATGCAAGCCCTAAGCGAGCTGAGCAACGTTTGTCATAGAACTGCATGCTCAAAGTGGCTGTAGAGTGCTGTGGTGGGGTGGGGACTTCGGCGATTTTGTGTCAAAACTAAAATTTTTCAAAAGTGGTCAAATTTGGTACCAAATGAAAGCCCTAAGCGAGCTGAGCAACTTTTGTCATAAAAGTGCTCAAGGGGGGTGTAGAGTGCTGTGCTAGGGTAGAGGTGGGGTCTTTTTGGGCCGATTTTTGGGTCGAAAATGAAAATTTTCAAAAAGTGATCAAATTTGGTACCAAATCAAAGCCACAAGTGAGCTGAGCATAAAAAAGTGCATGCTCAAAGTGGCTATAGAGTGCTGTGCTGGGGTATGGATGGGGGTCTTAGGCGATTTTGGGCCGAAAATGAAAATTTTCAAAAGTGTTCAAATTTGGTTTATATATACCAAATGAAAGCCCCAAGTGAGCTGAGCAACTTTTCTCATAAAAGTGCATGCTCAAAATGGCTGTAGAATGCTGTGCTGGGGTAGAGGTGGGGTCTTAGGCGATTTTGGGTCGAAAATGAAAATTTTCAAAAGTGGTCACATTCACAAATTTGGTACCAAATGAAAGCCTCATGTGAGCTGAACAACTTTTCTCATAAAAGTGCATGCTCATCACAGTGGCTGTAGAGTGCTGTGGTGGGGTTGGGGTGGGAGGAAAACTAAGCTTCTATCATAGAACCACTTGCCCTAACTTGCTGTGGAGCGGTCTGGTGTGAGGGGTGTCAGGGTGGAACTGAGCCAATTTGCCATAGAACCACACACGTGAGTCAGAGTATTTAATGCATATATAATGCTTAATGATTTTTAACGCTTTTATGTCAACGACATGTAAAAAGTAGATAAACAAGAAATAAAAAATGCTCCTAAAGAGCAAAGAAAGGAATATGAGTCAACATGGAACATGTAAAATGCTAAATATTGTCGATTGTAAATTAAGGAATAAGACAAGCATCTTCAATCGCTGATATGAGTCTGGTGAGGTTGGAAAGTGCAATGGTGGTACAAGCCAAGCAGTACTTAGGAGCATGCCAAATAGACTCATATTGGCATGCCGTAAAAAACAATAATGCATGCATCCAGTACGGACTTCCACCAGATATCATAGGGGTCGCAGCGCTTCTTCCAGTATATGTGTGAAGAAGTGGCTGGAGACGCAGTGTAAAATAAGCTGTGCAAAAGAAGCTTCGCAAAATCCTGCGCAGATTTCATGCGCAAATTGTAGAGCACATCGAGTTTAGTATGTCTGTGAAATTTCAGCCCCGTATCACTTACCGTTAAAAAGGTGCGCCCCGGACCGGTTATGGCGGCGATGTTTTTTTCCGTTTCTCCTATTTGGATGGTTGTATTGTACATAATGTTCGCCGCTTTCACGTGATCTTGCAGCGGTGGGCCAACCTAAAGGGCTATGGGGTCTAGTAGTACCCTCTAAAGAATTTAAGAATCA
>JASAND010016691.1:0-21072 GCA_030248195.1 Trissonchulus latispiculum
TAAAGTCGTGAAAAATTTGGTGGCGGTATTGTAGCGTATTGCACTCGTATATAATTTTTCATGCGTGTACTTATATTGCTTCGCACTGTTGTGTATAATAAAGAATATACATATAAATCCTAGTTGGGTAGGGCTCTTTATGACACACAGCTTTTACAGTATGCACTGACTCTATAAAGAAAATACAACTGCTATCAAATAAGAAGATATAATCATGATTCTTACAGTTAATTTTTTCTTCGAGACGTGATTAAAGGAATTGATCTCTTCGGATATTCGTTGTTGAGGCGGTCGGTCAGCAAATCATTGTGATGGTATGTTGTAAAATCTACACCTGCAATGTCAGTTATTAGTATTAACCTAGAATATTTTACAATAAATTATATATTATAACTAGCACCATTTAAAATTAAACAATCCATGAGAAGATTGATTATCCAAGTATTGAGTATCATTGGCCATTGAAATATATAAACAAGATGTTGATATAAATGTAAAGTTTTATTACAAATTCACAAACATTGCTTCATGTTTTCTTATAACAATGTTCATTATTAGGCAGCAAAACTTACCATATTTATCAGATGACGAATGTGTGAAGATTATGATGATGATAATGCTGATGGTGATTAGTATGAATGAGTAGTTGTAGATAATTAACAATATCACAACTAGCGCCACAACAGTTAGAATGTGCTGCAACCAGTGAAACCTCTGACTTTTTATAGCGAAAATCTAGGTTATCAGTTTAGGTTTAAAGAATCCATAATTAGACCAATTTTTGGAAATGGGTTGAATTTCTGTATATTTACATGTAAATGAAATTACTTCGACAGGTTTTATATCAAATAAAGGAGGGGGTTAAACATGCTCTTTTTATAAGAACCCCCTTCATAAAGATAGAAATAAATTCTTAATTATAGAAAAGGTTAGCATATTGTAAAGTTTAAGTAAGGTGGTGATCTACTTTTTCGTCTTTGTTCTAAAACTTGTGAAGTTTAAACAAGGTAGTGTCCTAGTTTGTTGTCTTTGTTGTAATCACTAACAGAACATTTTAACATCTTCCTTAGGAAAGCATGTTGTAGTGTTGACTACTTCTTCATTTTAAAATTTGTCGACATTAATTGTAATATATTTTCAGAAAGGCTAAGGGTGACTGACTAAGAATCAGTGTTTAATAGTCAAAGTTTTGAAGCTAGATGCATGTAATGGTGCCACCTGCGCCACTGCTTCCTTTAAGTTATGCCGGCATTATTTGTAATACGTTGACAGAAAGTTAAATATTAATTTATTATTGAGATTAATTATAGAGTTAATTTATTAGTAATAAAATATAGTAATGTTAGCTTACAGTTGCATTGATGTAGTACATTGTGTAAAGAAGAAATTTGAAAAGTTTACTAGAAACAAGTCTGGTGGCGCCACAGCCGCCACCTGAGCCACTGTCCCAGAAGCGGTATTTTTATACTACTAGTATGAATTCGACTGTTGCAAATGGTTGCTGAAGACTACAGAACCTGCATCTCATCAGATCAGCTTATATCTAGTTGTAAACCTGCAAAAGTTCAAAGATTGGGTCGGTTTAATCAAGAGTACATAATACCTACATAAGAGCATGACAAGCGTCATACGTTATGTATTATGAGCTAGCTACATCCGCTGTACGCTATCGGTTGACTTCTCAATAAATCAGACCCTCCTTATCAAAGCAAATTCGAGCGCTATGCTTGCACGCCGAAGCTCGAAAACACAACTAGTCAGTTGGTCCAAAGTGCGTCTGTTGTGTGCAAGCAATTTGTTTGACAACTTATGGGGGGATCAGCCGATAGCGTGCAGATGATGTAGCGAGAGCTGATAATGCATGCATAGGCGCTTTTCATACTACTCTTATGTATTATGTACATACTCTTGGTTTAAGTCAGATTCTCATTCAAGAATATCATTCACACATATGTATATATGTAGGTGATGGTTGGGATTAGAGTTGTGCCGCTAAGAAATTTTTCGGGCCGGGTCCGGGCGCTATTCAAGGCCCGATAGGCCCGGTCGGCCTGGTGAAGGGCCGGCATACAAAAACAGTGCCAAACAATAGTTAGTGATATTTATTACAACATAGACAACTCGTGTAAGCTTAAATTGGACTTTCTAGTGAAGAAGTTGTGCAATAAATTAGAAAAAATAGATAGCAAAAATTTGACCGGGCCTGGCCGAGCCCCTTAGGCCTGGCCGGGCCTCCCAGGCCCTGCAGGCCCGGTAGGCCCGGCTCGAGCAGTGCTTTCGCGGCCTACCGGGCCCGGGCCCGGGGCGGGCCTACCGCTACAACAACCGTGCCCGGGCCGACCCTGGGCAGGATTGGGGCCCGAGGCCCGATTCAAGGCCCGTGCACAACTCTAGTTCGTATGTCTGCGTAAACCTCTGGAGTGTTGCTTTAATTGTGTTCTACGACGACTTTTAGTTTGTTCTAAAAGGCTTACTTTCCGAAACTGAATTTGGGGGTCTAACCTTCAGTCTTGGACTTGCATATGGAAGATCCCAAGACAAATTTTTGATCGTGGTTTCGTTCTCGCAGACTGGTATGAACTTTTGCAGGCAGTTTGTAGTTTGCTGACTGACACCTACAAGGAAATCTTGAAATTTCTATCATGTCCAGCTTCCCGTTTGCCAATGGTTAAGGTGGTACTCTTGTACATGAACGTACACTCATGGTGTGTGACAATGCACGACAGTACCACCTTTACATATAGCTAAGGGAATTATCGGAGCAGTTCTGCATGGAAGGATGATTAACCTATGCCTGGATTGAGTCTCCAGTATCTCTATCCTTAGTCTCTAAAGTCTCCATCAAGAATAAAGATAAGTGTAGCCAACACCTAACCCTTGTGGTTTGGTATGCCATATCTTGCATGAATTGTTGTAGAATGAGACAGTTTCGTTTTTGTCATTGTCAATGGCACCATACCATAGCTCCTTCTCCCTGCAACAGTAACGGCTTTAAAATCTTGTCATGTTGAAAAGAATCGATTGAAAAACAATGGGCAGGGCAGCGCTAAAGTAGTAAAACAGCACATGGTTAGGGCAAATTTGTGATTGGCATTACTCATTTCAGAAAACAAGAAACACAACAGAAAACACAACTCAAGAACAAAGGTGATAAAGCAAACGCCATATAATAGCCAAAACTCTTGACAGCTGTCAGTGTTAAATCTGTGAGTGCTTCTTAATGGCTGACTGTGTTAACTGTGGTACTGTTGAGCGTGGATTTATGGGCTATAATAAGTGTATTTATCTAAAACAAATGCTGTCTTATTAAAGGATTTAAATTTTCCTGTTGAGTGGAAGTCCAATATTCATGACTTTGTACTTTGGCGAATATTTGTGGGAGTGGGCACAGGATTTTACGGAGGGTCGGGGGCTTAGGAGTATCTTGAGAAATGATTTTTTGGTCTCAGTTGGTTTCATGAATTAAAAAATATTTAATGAACTCAGTGCTTAGCCTTACCTTTACTTTTCAATTTTTGCAACGGCTATCGAGACACCCCGTTCCTCTTTGATGGGATTAGGTTGAGGCTTAGACGAAATCAAACCATTCAGCTCTTAGGAATACGTAAGGTAAGCAGCCTTCTCAAAAAACAGTAGCGATGTTGCGCATTTCCAAACTGTAACTTTAACTGTAACTTTCTATACTTTAATGACGCTGTTGCAAACTTCTAACTTTAACATCACATAGACAGAATTGGCTTCCTCTTAGCTAACATGAGGACGGTTCGCTGGTTTTTGCAGTATTTCGTCTCTGATATTTGCCAGTTTCACATATGGCTCCACGAAGCAAAACAAGAGCATTTTCTTCAGAACTGTCCTTTAAAATGTGACCTCGTCGTCATGTGTTAAAGCATAGGAAAATAGACAGTTACGCTTAGGCGTTTGTGGCGGAATATACTTTCGCCGTGTCCGCTGATCATCTTACGTCAGATTCATTGCCACTGATAATTCGTTGACTTCCCACTCGTTGTCAAAAAGTGGAAGTGTCATTTTCAGCTTCGTACAAAGACCAACCGCTGTATCGAAGTCAACAGGCGCAGTATGAGCCAATATGTAGCAATGACCATAGTTCGTGCAAACTTTATCTTAAATTTAAATCATAAATTTAAATTAACACAAATTAATAGAGTAGGCGGACAATGAAATCAGACCGAAGGAGTGCATGGCTTCAATTACACAAAACTGCTACAAGTTACATAAATGGAATAGTAGATCCATTGCACAAGTTTTAAGACAGGGAATAAGCTATGAACCAGGTCTACTGCAGACAAAAGCAGCTGGTCATTAACTTGAAAAACTATGCATTTTTCTTGGTTAATAAATTTTGATAATGATTACTCAGGTTACCATTTTCTCTTTTGGACCTGGTACGGTGTTGTTCCAGTTGTTCGTTGGATACCTGCTCAAAGGCCGCTACCTGAAAGCAAGAAAACACGATGACCAGAAACTAAGTCTGTCCTGCGTCCTTGAATGCCAAAAGATCACAAGATTAAGTGCACACCAAAGTATTACCGTAAACATTTTATTTGTTGCTTTTTTCAAAACAGATATTTGACTGTCGTAGAGATGACACGCCATCCATGGCTGAAGATACTAATAAGTATGCACCGAAAAGTGGCATGTTTTTCCCGAATGAATAGTGTGCAGATTACTTTAATGCCTGCGAATCCTTAGGAAGTTAAGGAAACTATGGGCCAAAATATTATCTACAGTATATCTATACTGCTGGTTGACCGTATTGGACAAATATGCTTCTGACTAGTCAACCCTGGTTGTCAAAATTGCACAGAGTCATTGATGTGGGTAAAAACCTATGCAGTTAAAAATTCATTTTACGAATCTTGATCGGACCTGTCGCAAAACTGGAAATGGAATTCCTCTCAATCAGCAGGTTTATTATTGTCTTAAAATTGCAAAGCCAGAAAAAACTCTAAAAAAACATGACATTAAGCTTACAACTGCGGCAAGTGCAGGAACTTTGCCAATAGCATCTCGTCTGTAGGGATTTGTATTGCAAATAGCTACTGATGGAAACTCCAGTGAATCACTGAAGGCCAACTGTAATATAAAAGCATGACAATCATTTGAGGTATGCTTTGAAGTCTGTTGCAACCAGTTATGAACTGCTTCAATTTGAGTTAAATATTAATGCACTGAAGTTATGAATGGTAAACGTTTTATTACTTAGTCAATAATACGCATTATTCTTTGTTATATATTTCATGTTTACATACGCATCTACACTTGTCATGTTATACAATATGTCATATTCGAGTATTCGTTCTTCCGAACAGTCTGAGTTCTTAGTCTTCTAACAGTACATTGCTTTAACCAAGAGTACATAATGATAAGAGTATGACACTAAGAGCAGATACTATACTCTGTTCGTTAACAGCTGAAACCCCACACAAATATGTAGGAACCATCACTTCAAATAAATATAAGTGCTATATGTTTGTGTACTAAACCTCGCAACAGACGCACATAGAATCCATTGAGTTGTTGTGTTTTCGAGCTTTAGACCACAAACATTGCGAGCAAATTTTTTGAAGTGATGGGACCAATTTGTGGGAGGGTCAACCGTTAGTGAATTGTGCATAGTTTTTGCTCTGATAACAGATCTAGGCTTAGTGTCATACTCTTATCATTATGTACTCTTGCTTTAACTCATAGAAGCTTATCCAGCTCCGTTTTTAGCCAGAAAAATGTGCCAGCGCTAACCTGACTGGTTCCATGAGGCTTAGCAAGCACGTAATCCTCAATGACTGATATGCAATGAAAGGCACAGAGTGACGCAGACGCTACCGTAACCAGAGCCCAGAATATTCGAACTGCAGTTTGATGTGCACTGAGAAATATGCTCAATCCATGGACAGATATTGTCATAGCTGCGCAGAACACATTAACCAGATTTAACAGGGCTTTCAGCTGAAAAGATGGGGACTTTGGTTATTAAGCATCTGTGGTTGCGGGACAGTTTTGTCAGACAGCTACACTCTGGTTTAAGTTGAAACCAAGTTTCAAATGAAAGCTTGGTTTTTTCTTTCCAATAATATCTGTTTTAGGAACCGTGTCAAAAATATTTCCAAAATCTATCGTGTACACGATTTATTTACACGATCTTATTCGTGCAAAAATCGTGTTAAGCGGTTTGTCTTGATGCGGCCAGATTTGTAGTTTTTTATTACTAAGTCTTAATAAGTCACTGCTTTGCTGTAGTGCACCAAAAAACAATGTGCTTAACTTTTCTGTGTATTCGTATCAGCATGCTAAACTTTGCACAAACTACTTGCAGCCGGAACCTATAAAGATCAAAACATAAACATGGCATACAGAGAAATGTGTAAAATTCGTGTAATTTTGTAAGAAAACGTTTGGAATTCGTGTAAAATCAATCGTTTACACGATTTTATTTTTGACACGGTTAATTACTTAACAGTCATAACTGCATAAACTGCTGATGTAAAAGAATCATATGCAAGGCAAAGGCACATAGGGGAAGGATGTTAGGATTAAATTGCACTTGACTCTGGGTTAAGTTTCTTTCATTCCTCTTTTTTCCAATGATTTTTTGTTCCTTCTACAATAATTTATTTTAAATTTCCATTCTTTAGCTTAACTAGGAGCACAGCGGTACCATTGCTGTAGTTCATCATTCAAGCAGAGTTGTTTATCACCTGAATTGTGGACGGAAAGATTGATAGGCCTGGTATGGAAGTTTAGTTGATGATTGATGAGCACGACAGAGTCAAGATCGAAAGGGTTATGGTCGATCCCAGCCAAGCAACTTCTTTATTTTCAGTTCAGATTCAGAAGCTTACCTTCAGTGTCCTAGGTCCTGATTTTCTTTTCAGATGGTAACACAACGGTGTAGCCTGTTAGTTACTACTTGAATTTGAATAATGAATTATGACCCTAGGTCTTACTCTTGCTATAATAAACCATTGACTCTTATGTTATGGTATGTACCGCCTGCGTAGAGCTACAGCTACTGTCTTATTTCAGTGCAAAGAAAGATTCTTTCTTTATTTCTTTTCTTTCTTTCTTTCTTTCTTTCTTTGTTTCTTGAAAGAAAGAAAGTTTCGTCCTCATAAATTTGATGGACACATGTCCTACCAACCAGCCTACCTAACCTTCTGTCTTACGTGAACTCAGTTGCCTTGTCCACTAAACTAGTGCTTAAGATACATGTGTGTTAGCAGTGAAAGCGAAGATCAAATATCACAACATCGGACGTTCCTTTGAAATTGGCCAAGTTGACAACAGCTGTCAAGTCAACAGAAGTCTACCAAGGGTCACTGAAGTTTCTTTTCTTATGCAACTTTTCTTTCTTTCTTTTTCTTTTCTTTCTTTCTTTCTTTCTTGAAATTTTCTTTTTCTTTCCACTAAAATATGACAGTAGCTGTAGGTCCACATACCGCCACGGCGCCACCATACTATAAACCCGAAAATAAAGAGACCAATCTATGGTCCTAAGGGTGCAACTCCCAGTTGGAACAGTAGCCTACCCAATAAACCGAAATATTGGGGGGATGGGCTTTTTGACGTGTACCATGCCGTACTGATATTTTGAAACGTGCAAATGCAACACTTCGCGCATACGTGCCACACATTCACAGCTTCCCGCAAGACGTGCCTATACATCTCTGAATGCACATTGAGTCGTGCTATAAGGTATACTTCCTGCACAGTTATCCTAGCTCAAGCTATAATATTTAATTTGTCGAAAATGTCAACTTTTGCAAAATTCCAAAACGATAGCTTACACACGCTGAGAACCCTTCCCCAGATTTAAACTTTAATGTTCAATACGTTAGAAAGCACTCAATGTTATAACTCTTGGTATTAGTAACAATAATTATATGGACCTAAATGGCAAATAGTCAAGACACGCAAAGCCTTAATTATCTTTGTAATGGTGTAAGAAAGTAGGAAACTCCTAAGACAATAGCAATCCAAGATAATGCATACACTTCCGATCATATAATAAATGGTTTGAGCGATTATACAAACTGAATGTGGATTTCACCCTTATCATTTTCCTGCTGCGCCTCGGCGCAGCACATCTACTACACTCGGTTTTGATATATCATTTCCACATACTTGCACGTTTATTAAACATATACATCTGCATGGATCATAAGGTTACATACGAGGCTTATACTTTGAAAGCAAATCTATTTTTCTTCTGTCCAAGTTTAAGTTTTACTTAGTCACACAGACACAATAAATGTTGAGTCCGTAGTCACAAGCTGAGAGCTGTTTGCGTGGTACACTTGAGAAACAAGAATTATGAAAATTCCACAGGATTGTCTTTTTTATGCAGTTTGCTTAAAAATTTAAAATATAAAATTGCGATGTCAGTACTCAAATTTAATAACTACATGAAAACTGTTTCTTTACAGAGAAAGACGACAAAAGAAGGCAAAACAAACTGAGCAAATTTCGAGTACTGCTGATGACTACTATTAATCGAGCTTGGCGTACTTTGTTTGGGCTTGCCTTTTTGGCTCTGCTGTATTTCTCTGTCTAGGGATACTAGACACTCGTGTTAGGTTGTGCCCTTCCAGATTTTGTAGTTTTGATAGGTGATGAAGCGAACCGCCAAAAGAGTAATTGTTTGCAATTTGTCGGTCCACAATTGCTAAATTGCTCAACTGCTGTATGGTCACACTTAAGGAGGAGGCATGTGCTCGCAGCAGGCTTATATTTAGGGCAAATCTATTCAATACAGGCACGTTTTGCACAAAACTCTTGCTTGTTGCCTATTAGTTAGCTTCAAGAGATACGTTTTCGAATTCTCCAGTTGGCTAGTTGGTATCCATTAACTATAATGTGTTATGTGCAAACAATTATATGTAAATGAGCCTGTGACTAGTTTTATAGTGATTTACGCAAACAAATACACGGGGATCTAGTAGGTCTCAAATTGGTTAACACTAATGTTTCCAAAGTCATAACACCTCTGCAGCTTTTTCAGCGTGACTTGCAAAGCGACTTGCATATTTCAAAAACGTTCAGCTTAGTTTAGCTACTAGACTCGATAGCAGTTGCTTTGAAACGGGCACAATCACATACTTCGTTTTTTAAATTGTCCAATCGACCTGATATTTAGTATTGATGCGGTTTCAAAGAAGCTGTTATGGTTTTAATGATGAATAAAGATATAGGGTTGTAACAAGATGGAAGTAGATATTCTTACGGTGTCAGCACTGGTATTTCCTACTAATCATATACACCAAAATATATAGTATCACCCGAAAACAAAATTTCTCTACTAACGAAGCTCAATTTTCTAGTCCTATGGAAGCAAAAAACATTAGTACATTAGCCACCTCAACCTAACTGCCTTATGAAAGTACTTTCAACATTTATAACAAAGCTCTCAACGTAAGGACAATTTATAACTGGAACATTAAAAATGCATAAAATAAAATCTAAGGAGCTATAGTCCGAAAAATGTTGTGCAATTAGTACAAAGCAATGTGTGTCAATTGTGGATCTGAGAAGCACTATATTCGAAAGGAGAAAGCTTTTTATAACAAGCAACTCAATATTTTTTGCAAATGGAAGGCGTATACTTTTATACCAACCTCAAAATATGTAACTGTCAAGCACATATTTGCTTTGTAACGCTAACTGTTGTTTCTCCTGCTCGCGCAGCAGGTCTACTATAATCGATTATGAATGTTCCTTAAAACCATTACAATCATATTCAAAGTCTCCCTATGAAATACACATGCTACGTGGTAACACTGCAATGTACGTCGACAATATGCAAATTAGTTTTCTGCGAAAGAAGAAAACTTAGCTGTGTCGTGTGCAAATAAAGAAAATCATGGAGATTCAAGGCGTATACACATTACATTTGTATAACCAAGAGTGCATAATAACTAAGCGTGTGACACTGCGCTACACTCTCAGTTGTTAGGGTGGTGACATGAACTGCACGATAACGGCTGCCCCCCCAGTACACATTTATGTACCACCACTCGCTTGTTCTCACTCAAAAGTATTCTATCAGCAGCTGGCAACATTCGAGCTTCGACACATAAAGATTCAAGCGAGTGATGGTGCACAAATGTGCACTAGGTGCTCATTTGTGGGTGGGGTCACTGGGGTCCAAGTTGTGGGTCTGCCGTTATTGTGCAGATGATGTCCCCAGCCTAATAAGCAAAAGTGTGATGCTTGTCACACTCTTAGTTATTATGTTCTCTTAGAATAACTCATCAGTTTGTAGTTTAAAAGTATATAATATACAACAATGAGGCAGTAGAGGTTTTGTTTCTTCTAAGGAAATCTCTATAGTGCTGCTCGTGCTAATGAATGCTGTCGACTTTGGCTACCACTGTAGCTTTGCTGACGATTAGGTTCTGGACATACATACATGCGCACTCTTTAATTAACAAAGTTTATATACTATTAGCAGGCATATATTTACCGTAAAACTTGTCAAAACAACTCTATTTTGCATAAAACTGTTGCTTGTTATACAAATGTAAGATAATGGATACAGCCAAGTAGCGAGGACGTTTATCAGTTTATAGTCTGCGAGCTCTGTTTCGCAAATAATTTAGGAAATAATTAGTGTTCTTAAAAGGGGTCATATCAGGGGGGGGGGGGTGGTTTGCACAGCATCTCGAGTGAACTATTTTTGCGAGGTACAGCCATGCTGTTATTTGAGGGGAAAGAAAATGAAGGAATATGAGAAATTTTCTTTAAATAAAGAAAAAGAAAATGTTCCCTGAATTTCATTATTTGATTAATGACTTCATGCTGTGCTAAGTCTAAACTATTGGCAACACTTGCACTTTTCACCTATGCTTAGTGTACACATTTTCGACTTCTAACATATATTGTTTATATCATTGACACTGACAGCTGTCAAATCTTAGCTTGCACTATTGAAATTTTCTTCTTTCCCAAGAAAAAGAAAAAGAAAATGAAAGAAAATTTAAAGAAAATTTTGTCCCCTTAAATAACGGCATAGCTGCAGAAAAATTCTTTTAAAATTGTGAAATCTTCACGCGACGACGTGTCGAAGCTTGCACGCTAATCCTCCGAACCTTTAAAATGTTAACAGGATGAAGATGTGCCATTATTGCTGTTTTTGTTTTTGAGCTGCAATGTAACGACAAATGGTCAATAAGTTATCCCATAAATGCGGCTGTAATGGCGTGATTAGAAAACCTGAATCTACGAATTCAAAACGTTTCATCAAGAGTGCATAATTGCACTATATATAAGAAGAAGAGTGAGCCACTAGAGGGCTTCTCTTCTTGGCATTGCGTAACGGTGTTCCGACCACAATACGCGAATGTTCCCCCGTTTGGTGGGGGTGTAGCTCTCTTCGACAAAGCATACCCCCCCTCCGTTTGGTGGGGGGGGAGCAGAAAAGAGGTCCCCGTTTGGTGGTGGGGGGGGTGGCCAACAGCCAATCAGATTGCAGATACCCCCTCCCCGTTTGGTGGGGGGGGGGGGGTTAGAGCAGAGGATTACGGTAGTTTTTGTTCTATTTGAAAATGGGTTTGGTGGCGGGGTATGCAAAATGGGTCCCCGTTTGGGGTAGGGGGGTATGCAAAAGGGGTCCCCGTTTGGGGGGGGGGCTAGGCAAAAGAGGTCCCCGTTTGGGGAAAATTGGCTGAAAGGCGGAAATTGGCTGAATCTGATTGGCTGTTGGAGACCCCCCCCCAAACGGGGACCTCTTTTGCCTACTCCCCCCCACGAAACGGGGACCCCTGTTGCATCCCCCCCCACCAAACGGGGACCCCTTTTGCATACCCCCCCACCAAACGGGGAAGCTTGTCGACCCCCCCCAAACGGGGGAACATTCGCGTATTGTGGTCGGAGCACCGTTACGCAATGCCAAGAAGAGGAGCCCTCTAGTGGCTTACTCTTCTTCTAATATATAGTGCAATTATGCACTCTTGGTTTCATCTGGCAGGGAGACGCGTGCTGCATTTTTGTTTTTACATGTGAATAATTATTCGACTAATAGCATAGAGCTACTCCATGGCTTAGCTATCCTCAATCTGAGATCAAATGATCGATAATTCCGGAAGCATAGTTCGCGATGAATGTGTAATGGAAAAGTCTGGGAGTTTAACCTCAGCACTACTTCCACTAATAAAACTGGTGCAACGTAACACAAGCCCTGACTGCTAAGGAGATATCTGTCCAGGCTGCTCTCTTTTAGTTATGCGGACGAGTCTCGCCGGTCTAAAAATTAGAAGTGACTCTAGTTTTAGTTAAAACTAAGTAAGGGGACTAGTTAGACAACTGACAACTGGGTTATTAATGAAAAGAGGTTAGAAAAGGTCAAGGGGGAATACACGTAAATGGGCGACCCCAAAGCTCTAAACGAAAACTCAATCACTAAATTGTCAAAACGCTGCCGCTCGGTGTCAAGGAATACTTTCCACGGAAGCTGGTGTAACTAATAGTTACGAGTGACAAGCTGCGCAATACAGACTGATATAAGTTAATTTTGTGCTCATATCTCTGTAAGCCAACAATAAAACGATTCAGATCTAGTGTTATCTTTACAGTCATTTATACTATGAATAGTTTTGAGGTAGTCACGAAAGTAAACCAAAAATAGTGCCACATTGCGAAATAAACCTTCTCGCATCCGAAAATATACCACAAATAGACACACCTGTAAATGGACAGTTCAGGATGTTAAGTGTCTGGAAGGAAATTTTAGGAGTTTTAATAGAAAATTCACGAAACACTTCATAAAAGGGAATTGGATTAGGGGTAGTGGCGTCTTCCGTTACTGCCTATACTACAGATGTTATAACCGAGCATGTAGACGGGATCTGTCAGAATTGGGATCCCCATGATCCGAAACTGACTGAACAGATTTGACGCCTTTGTCACAACACAAGGCCATAATGCTGGATAATAGACATCAGCTCATGGCAACGTTTTGAAGTTCAATAATACATAACTGGGCAGTTCCAATCTTGAAATTTCTCAAGGTTATACAGGGCAATTGCTAGTACCGGCAGCGACACACTTCTTTTAGAATCATGAATGTTGAATCCAAAGATTTACAAATTCATGTGGTTCTATAGCCAGCCAAGGACCAGGAGATTTAATCTGTATACATCTTTACATTTTACTTACGTCTTGAACAACAATGTTTTACAATGACAGCGATACATACAAAAGCTAGTTCTATTAAGCTGATTACAGACATTCCCAATGTCACACCAAATATTGATCCGATGTCAGCAACATCTTCCTAAAATGCTAATGTAAATAAATCCAAATTTGTATATTGCTGTTTTGCTAGACATTCGTTATAGGACATTTGAACCCTAAATTAGTACATGGTCCTTGGACAGTCTTGCACTATTTCTAAAAGACTTAACCTCAACAAAACACAAAAATCAGAGGTGATAATCAATTTAATCACAAAATCAAACAATGCTTTATGTCTTCGGCTAATATTTGCCACAAAATAGCGAAAGAATGACGATTTTAAGCTATTTAATTAAAAATTAAAAAATTAATAACCGGTTTAAAATAGCTGACACGAGTTTGAGACATGGGTGATAGCACAAAGCGTATTCTTAAAGCAAAAAAGTGTTGAGGTCATTGTGCGAATACGTTTTGATAGAGCTTTCCGGTCAATCTAGCCATCACCAATGCTACCAACAAAAACCTTATACTAGAAAAATACTAAAACAAAACAAGCAAATGCTTTCACCCAGAAGCAAAATTTGCACTCACCACGGTGCGGTCTTTCTCTCCGTATGATGTAAAAGAGATACTGCTGTAGTACACTTGGATCAGCGTTCTGTCTTTTCTGCAACAAAGCCATTGTGCTGTTTGAATTGTAACTACTACTGTGCAACAATAATTAAAATAAGTAATCGGCGCAATTTTGCTCATGATACAATGGTTTACCGGGTGTTTGACAATTCCCCAAATTTTTTCAGGGCTCGTTTGCCATTTGCCAAGCTTTGCTTGTCACAGCAGGCTACCTTCTCCTTACCTATTTTGCCGACTTTTGCATTTCACAAAAAGAATTCATTTAAAGAATCATCAAGAAGCTCAACAGGAGGTTTGCAACGACGATTAATTCTTTCAATTCTATTATTGCTAGCATTGCTAAACTGTATTGTCAAATTGAACTGAAAAATCAAAATTTGCCATGTAGCTGTCTTTGCTGCGGTATGCCATTTGGGGGAATCATCACAAATGTTTACTTTACCTCCAGTGCTTACTATGTTATTAAAATATTGCTTACGAAAGCTAAACTGATTCGATGATTTTCATCATTTCAACTGACAGAGTCGACAACACTGACAAATCTTTTTAACAAACACCAATATCACAGAATTTCCGTCAGCAAAAAATATTGCATCAATCAGCAAGAAATATTACCTGTAATCCACGATGCAGGACTTGTTTTCGCATCCAAGCATCTGAAAGACAAGGGAAACGACGTTTGCTTTCATTGTACATTATAATTTAAAGTTTTAGAAAAAATTAAAAGAAAGCTACTTTGGTAATCACCCATAAACTGTGTGTTTAATGTTGCTATTAAAATGATATCGTTGTCCAACTGATAGAAAGTTGCCATAGACGTACATTTTCGCTTGGAGGTGCAAACAGAAGCGTGGATACCACAATTTTGTAGTACTCCGTCCTGAAAACACAGTATTCTTTATAATCCATTTTCTGTTAACTACTACATCAGTCAGTATCTGCGCATACCTCTAGAATTGACAAGTTGAATCTGTTCCAATAATCGAAAGCTCAAGCGAAACAGTACTGCGACAGTGCTATTTTCCTATCGCTTTTTATTCAGCAGAAAGGATGATCTGGAGCTGTTGGAAATTACTCAGTATTTTTTGTTATGTCATAAAACTATACTATACTAAATAAGCCCGAAGAAACCTTAAAAAGTAACTTACATGCAGTTCAGAGGACATCTTTCCGTAGACATAACCTCAGTTGCTTGTTGAGTATGTCCCTGTAAGCATTTTCCTACAATAGGCAAAATCAAATTTCACGCACATCCCAATCCCGTCGTAAAAGTCAATATTCTTGTTATTGGCAAACATCTTTCACTAGTTATGTAGGTTATTCATTATTAATAAGCCAGACTATAAGTACATTTACTTAATTATTACGCACGTTCCTCATCTGATGTACAATAACTTGTGTATTGTGGTAGATATAAATTTGGATGACCACACCCACACTCTTGAATGAATTGAGTCTGTTCTACTGTCTTCTCACATGACTGAAATAGTGTAGGATAAATGGATTAATGTCACCATCATAACACTAGGATTAAAAAAGCTTGACGATTACAGCCAACCACTTGCAATAACCTCCAAGTAACAATCAACAATTTTTGCTGCTGATTCAACAGCTACAGCTTGATATACAGAGAGAATCATTGCTCGTAGCTTATTCCTGCTATATGCTTTTTAAACAGACCTCTCTAATTTCAGCAGTATTTTTAGAAGCGAATCTAATTATTTTTATTTAAGTATTTAAAAATTACCAACACTCTGTAGGTGCCAGGGTATGTACTGTAGTTTCCACCATTCTGATCTACACATGTCCTTCTTGTAGATAAACGTGAGCTCAAAAGAGTATACTTTTCCTAATGAAAGAACAGCAAAGAAATCCAATGTGGAAAACCAAAAACATGTTCGCAAGCAACATCCAAGCAAACAACATCCAAGCACCGCAAGAGCATGAACAAAATGACGCTGCATCACTTGTGTTTTCACAGTCTGAATCCGTTATGTAAGCGATTCCATTAATAACTATGATTACTATTTGTTCTGTTTCAGTACAGGAGCACAACTGTTAATATAGGAATTTGTTTAGCCTGGAATGGTTCCGCTACTGGTTCCGCTACCGGAAACCCTAGTTCCGCTACTGTTCACAAAAAGAAGGTTTTAAAGCTTGATGAGACTGTGCCTCCGTAGCTTAGTCGGCAGAGCGTTTGCCTAGTGCGTCGGTTCGAGCCCCACCGGAGGTCCGAATTTTTCGGACCTTCGGTGGTATACGACTTTCTTCTTTTTTTCTTTTTTATTTAAGTTTATCTTTTATTTTCCCTGAGCCACGAAATGCGCCTACACCTGCTGCTTGTGTTCCTACACTCATTCTATTCATATGGCTGCCATTCGTGTACACAGAACTAAAGCTAAATGGTCGCTTACATATTGGACTTGAAAATCAACTTCATAGCCACCAGGTGCAAAAAACCCGTCTTCCTTTGGAAAAATATCTTGCCCAGGTGGGACAATGCTGATTTTTGCACCGGAGGTTTCTGTCATTGAAAGATAATCCTGTGAGTTGACATGTATCAACGTCTTGAACTCTAGTAATAAAGTTCAGATTCACTTTATGGTGTCAGATCCCAGCAACAAATTTCCAATATTTTCACGGTAGTTTGCGTTACGCAATTTTGACCTACTCTGTGAACAAGTTTGCAGTAAATGTGGTTCGTAACATAAGTAACCAAACGAGTGACTAACAAACAGATAGAAGCAACTCTTCATCTTTAACTCAGCAAAACATCTGAACTTAGAATAACTCACTCTTGGACGACCCGGCATGTGCATAGCGTAAATTGCTAGCGTTGCTGTTAAAGACAAAGCAATTTCCAAATGTTCTGTCCAAAAAAGTGTCTTCGAAGAGTCTAAACAGGAACAGTTTTTTTTAACTAGCCAAAACTTTCTCAGAATTGAAGTTCGGCAAGATTCTGCTAAACTGGAACTACACTATTAATAGCAAATTAAACCTGTTACCAGCAGTTTACATAATTCCAGCCGATTCAAGACAAAATCCCTGCAGTAATAGAGATCAAAGGGTCCAGGAAAATTGTCGTCAACAGCTTCACATCTGTCTTGTAATTAGCAATGTTAATTGTTTGGCACACTTTTCACAAACTGTATTTGTGCCCTAGGTTAAACAGAGTTTTACGAATCCAAGCCACAGGGACAGGATCAAAAAGTTTTCCAGCCTTTAAGCTGAAGTTATGGAATATTAGTAGTCTGCATTGGTGGGCTGGATATAAAATATAGCATAAATAAAACAATGGCACTAACCTTCCACAATCTGCCTCGCCGTCAAAACTACAGTCGGCAAATGTGCTCTTTTTGTTGTAACCAAGGGATTTCAAGTCTTCTTCGCTGACTTTTCCTGACAATAGAATGAGTTGTTCTTTTGCAAGAGATGTAATTGCTGCTGCATTAACGGAAGCTGCCTCTTCGGAATAACTTTCAGCTTCCTAAATTATCATAAGCTGCTCCACGTATTTAGTATGCGCTGTCAGCTCTGACTAAGCCTATTTTATTTCCGAGTAGTCCGCACATGTGACATAGTCTTAACAAGGTCAGCATGAACCGGACAGTTTAATTTAACAACGGTTTTTTACATTATTACATTTTGTCGTGGAGCATGTGACAAGAGGATACTGATGACATTAATAAGATTCTGTAAATTTCAGCATGAATTTCAATTTCAGTTCAGGCATGTTTTCCTAGGTATACCTCAATAGTAGAAACAGAAGATTCCAATAGCTGATTGGTGAGCGCATCAATCTGGCTTTGATTGATACACACAAAGCCGTTCTCAAAGTCGACACAAACTTGTGTGTCATTACACCTTGGTTCCGTCGTAATTTCACATTCGTTAATGTCTGAAATCACACAGCTTGAGTATCTATTAATTTTATTCATCACCATAATTGTTCTTGCTTTTGCTGTCCAATACTTAGCTTTGCTGAGTGACTAAACTTACCGCCAAATAAGTAATGTTGGCAAGAGTACATAACACATAATCGTATGATACATAGCTGCCATACTCTATGTATACATAATTAGCGTGACACATCCTCTGAACGCTAATGACGGTAGTTTTTCCATGTATTCCAACCCAACCCCAAAGGATGGACGAAGGATGGCGAAGGATGGCGAATGGACAATGTACATTAAACAACGTTGAAGCAGAAGAAAAACAGCTATACAAAGCAGGAACGGCGACTGTGACCCCAACCCCTTTTCCCCTCAACCCCTTATTCAGCCCCTTTTCCCCTCAACCCGTTTCTCGGTATAAATGTAAATGTCCATGTTCATGTCTATTTCTCTAACCTTCGCAGTCACACTCAGACAGTCTAAATGTAAATGTCCATGTCCATGTCTATTTCTCCTACCAACTACCAACCTTTCTCAGTCAGAGTCAGTTTAAATGTATGTCCATGTCCATGTCTATTTCTCTAACCTTCTCAGTCAGAGTCAGTCTAAATCTAAATGTCCATCTCCATGTCTATTTCTCTAACCTTTCTCAGTGATAGTCAGTGTAAATGTAAATGTCCATATCCATGTCTATTTCTCTAACCTTCTCAGTCAGAGTCAATCTAAATCTAAATGTCCATGTATATTTCTCTAACCTTCTCAGTCAGAGTCGGTCTAAATCTAAATGTCCATCTCCATGTCTAGTTCTCTAACCTTCTCAGTCAGAGTCAGTCTAAATCTAATTGTCCATGTCCATGTCTATTTCTCCTACCAACTACCAACCTTTCTCAGTCAGAGTCAGTCTAAATGTATGTCCATGTCCATGTCTATTTCTCTAGCCTTCTCAGTCAGAGTCAGTCTAAATCTAAATATCCATGTTCATGTCTATTTCTCTAACCTTCTCAGTCAGAGTCAATCTAAATCTAAATGTCCATGTCCATGTCTATTTCTCTAACCTTCTCAGTCACAGTCAGACTAAATCTAAATGCCCATGTCTATTTCTCTAACCTTTCTCAGTCACAGTCAATCTAAATCTAAATGTCCACGTCCATGTCTATTTCTCCTACGAACTACCAACCTTTCTCAGTCAGAGTCAGTCTAAATGTATGTCCATGTCCATGTCTATTTCTCTAGCCTTCTCAGTCAGAGTCAGTCTAAATGTAAATGTCCATGTCCGTGTCTATTTATCTAACCTTCTCAGTCAGAGTCAATCTAAATCTAAATGTCCATGTATATTTCTCTAACCTTCTCAGTCAGAGTCGGTCTAAATATAAATATCCATGTTCATGTCTATTTCTCTAACCTTCTCAGTCAGAGTCAATCTAAATCTAAATGTCCATGTCCATGTCTATTTCTCCAACCTTCTCAGTCAGAGTCAGTCTAAATCTAAATGTCCATCTCCATGTCTATTTCTCTAACCTTTCTCAGTGATAGTCAGTGTAAATGTAAATGTCCATATCCATGTCTATTTCTCTAACCTTCTCAGTCAGAGTCAATCTAAATCTAAATGTCCATGTATATTTCTCTAACCTTCTCAGTCAGAGTCGGTCTAAATCTAAATGTCCATCTCCATGTCTAGTTCTCTAACCTTCTCAGTCAGAGTCAGTCTAAATCTAATTGTCCATGTCCATGTCTATTTCTCCTACCAACTACCAACCTTTCTCAGTCAGAGTCAGTCTAAATGTATGTCCATGTCCATGTCTATTTCTCTAGCCTTCTCAGTCAGAGTCAGTCTAAATCTAAATATCCATGTTCATGTCTATTTCTCTAACCTTCTCAGTCAGAGTCAATCTAAATCTAAATGTCCATGTCCATGTCTATTTCTCTAACCTTCTCAGTCACAGTCAGACTAAATCTAAATGCCCATGTCTATTTCTCTAACCTTTCTCAGTCACAGTCAATCTAAATCTAAATGTCCACGTCCATGTCTATTTCTCCTACGAACTACCAACCTTTCTCAGTCAGAGTCAGTCTAAATGTATGTCCATGTCCATGTCTATTTCTCTAGCCTTCTCAGTCAGAGTCAGTCTAAATGTAAATGTGCATGTCCGTGTCTATTTCTCTAACCTTCTCAGTCAGAGTCAATCTAAATCTAAATGTCCATGTATATTTCTCTAACCTTCTCAGTCAGAGTCGGTCTAAATATAAATATCCATGTTCATGTCTATTTCTCTAACCTTCTCAGTCAGAGTCAATCTAAATCTAAATGTCCATGTCCATGTCTATTTCTCTAATCTTCTCAGTCAGAGTCAATCTAAATCTAAATGTCCACGTCCATGTCTATTTCTCTAACCTTCTCAGTCACAGTCAGTCTAAATCTAAATGTCCATGTCTATTTCTCTAACCTTCTCAGTCAGAGTCAATCTAAATCTAAATGTCCATGTCTATTTCTCTAACCTTCTCAGTCAGAGTCGGTCTAAATCTAAATGTCCATCTCCATGTCTAGTTCTCTAACCTTCTCAGTCAGAGTCAATCTAAATCTAAATGTCCATGTATATTTCTCTAACCTTCTCAGTCAGAGTCGGTCTAAATATAAATATCCATGTTCATGTCTATTTCTCTAACCTTCTCAGTCAGAGTCGGTCTAAATCTAAATGTCCATGTCAATGACTATTTCTCTAACCTTCTCAGTCACAGTCAGTCTAAATCTAAATGTCCATGTCTATTTCTCTAACCTTTCTCAGTCACAGTCAATCTAAATCTAAATGTCCATGTCCATGTCTATTTCTCCTACCAACTACCAACCTTTCTCAGTCAGAGTCAGTCTAAATGTATGTCCATGTCCATGTCTATTTCTCTAGCCTTCTCAGTCAGAGTCAGTCTAAATCTAAATATCCATGTCCATGTATATTTCTCTTACCTTCTCAGTCAGAGTCGGTCTAAATCTAAATGTCCATGTCAATGACTATTTCTCTAACCTTCTCAGTCACAGTCAGTCTAAATCTAAATGTCCATGTCTATTTCTCTAACCTTTCTCAGTCACAGTCAATCTAAATCTAAATGTCCATGTCCATGTCTATTTCTCTAACCTTCTCAGTCAGAGTCAATCTAAATCTAAATGTCCATGTCTATTTCTCTAACCTTCTCAGTCAGAGTCAGTCTAAATCCAATTGTCTATGTCCATGTCTAATTCTCCTACCAACTACCAACCTTTCTCAGTCAGAGTCAGTCTAAATGTATGTCCATGTCCATGTCTATTTCTCTAACCTTTCTCAATCACAGTCAGTCTAAATGTAAATGTCCATGCCCATGTCTATTT
>JASAND010016692.1:0-24240 GCA_030248195.1 Trissonchulus latispiculum
ATGCTGCGCTGATATTTTTCAAAAACAGGCGTTTTCGACAAATTAAATACTCAAGTTGTACAGTGATAATTTTTATATCATCGTGTTGCGTAGAACGAGATCTTTGTAATGCTATAAATATTGCATTGTTCCGTTCAGGCAATTTCTTAGTTTCTTTATTTACACTCTCTATTGTCTGCTTCGGGTGCACACCAGCGTCCCCCTCCATACAACAGTGCACCCAGTAACTAAAACTATTTGCGCTGCTATGCCTGTGTTCTAACGCCACAAGCAGCTACGTATAATCATACCCCCTCCCCGTTTGGTGGGGGGGGGGGGGTAGGCAACAGCCAATCAGATTGCAGAAACCCCCTCCCCGTTTGGTGGGGGGGGTAGGCAGGCTGATTCTGGCTTTTGAAAAAGGGTCCCCGTTTGGGGGGGTCGACACAAGAGGTCCCCGTTTGGGGGGAGGGTCGACACAAGAGGTCCCCGTTTGGTGGGGGGGGGGTATGCAAAAGGGGTCCCCGTTTGGGGGGGCCACAAAAAGTGGTCCCCGTTTGGGGGGGGTCACCAACAGCCAATCAGAATGAGCAAAACTTAGCCTGCTGGAGCGACCCCCCCCCCAAACGGGGACCCATTTTCGAATAGAACAAAAACTACCGTAATCCTCTGCTCTACCCCCCCACCAAACGGAGGGGGGGGTTTCTGCAATCTGATTGGCTGTTGGCTACCCCCCCCCACCAAACGGGGACCTCTTTTTGGCTACCCCCCCCCCCCCAACAGACGGAGGGGGGGGGTATGCGATGTCGATTTGGTCGACCCCCCCAAAAGGGGGAACATTCGCGTATTGTGATCGGAGCACCGTTACGCAATGCAGTGAAGAGAAGCCCTCTAGTGGCTTACTCTTCTTCTTAATAATAGTGCAATTATGCACTCTTGGTGAAAAGCTTGCGCAGAGAGGCTAGAATTCGTTGGCGGTGATCAGATCTGCTCAGGTCCATTTCTGGGTTTGCGTTTCTTTCTATCGTAAGGCAATAAGACAGTTGAAGGAAATCTCTGTAACTTTCCAAACTCAATCTCACAGTAAATTTGTGTATTAATAATAAATAAACAATTTTGTTCCCAAGAACTGACACTTAAAGACAAAAAATAACTCAATCGAAATTCAGAAAGGTCCGCTTGGATAAAAATGGCTAATAGTGGGAAATAAAAACGGTTTTAGCAGAGAATTTGTTATTGTCGTAATTTAGTTTAATCACAGGAAGAGACAACACTTTTTGTTTGCAATACAATAGCCTACACAATGTTTGCGCAGGCATATGATTATTATGTGTCAGAATTCAGTTTTCGTAATGAACATGAAATTAATTTTACAAAACATATCTAATCAAGCTAGCAGCTTGTTGTTTTTATTAAAGTGGAATTGTGCTGAACACAGTTCACGTATTTATATAGGCTTTTTCTAACAATCGAATATTGTGCGATTGGATTTAAAAATCGACCCGCCCAGATTTTATTCATTTTCACATATATAAGTACCCCCATCAGAGTCAATTATCGTGGCATAAGCAGTTCTTCCAAATTCCGTCTGTTGAGCGATAAATGCAAGTTTAAAGTATGAATTTTCGTCATTTTTTGACGGTAGGCATGACTCGTCTTTAATGACGCAAAACTAGAGCTTGAAATACCAATTTGGTCTCAAACCTTCACACAACAATAGTAGGCCTTGGGAAAGTATATGCTAAAAATCATAGCCGAAGCCGACCAGCAAAATGTCTGGTTTGGGCAAATACTTGGCGTTTAATGAGGTGTTCAGTGTAGGTCGTTCGTTAACACACATTTTTCTCATATTACTGTCAACCTGTGTTTGGGAAACAGCTAATTTTTCTACTATTAATAGTATTAATCCTCCCTATGGGGCTAACATTTGCTGCAAAAATAAGCCAATATGATTTGGCATTTTGAAGGAAAGTTGGCACCTTTTTAGAGTAGAGTTGTGCCGTTAAGAAATTTTCTGGGCCGGGCCCGGGCCTGCTGAACCGACCGGGCCGGGCCGAGCCGGGCCCGGAGGACCGATTGAAGGCCAGGTAGGCCCGGTCGGCCCGGTGAAGGCTCGGCATACAAAAACAGTGGCAAACAATAGTAAGTGCTATTTATTACAACTTAAGGTGGTGATTCCTTTTGGGCACATATTTTTGGTTGACGGCTCACTCAAACCAAGATGAAATTTGATGAAACTTTCCAAAATAAGTTCTTTTAGCATTCTAACACCCTCCGCGCAATCCCGCTTCACAACATCGACGTCTCTGTTCACGGTGGTTTTTGTCAATTTTTGACAGTTAGGCAGTTGCTACACAGCTATGACTATACTCATTCGAAAGATCTTGTTGAGCTCTACATTTTTGCTTTTTAAAGTACCTTTCTCGCTTTTTGCTATCGTGAGATATAGTCGATTTTCCTATTTTGGCGTTGAAAACTTGTCATTTTTGCAGAAATCAAATAATCCGCCATTTCTTGAGCTACGTAAGTCATAAAATTAAACTATGGGTGTCAATTTGAAGGTCTCGTCGAGACCGATTATCCGTGACATTATAATCTTCTAACTGCTACCCCGTACGCTGCTATCATAGAAATTGTAGTTTTAGCAAAAACATGACCAATTTTTTCCAGTGATTGTGGAGCATTTACTATGCAAGCTAGATGGTTGCCACTTACTGGACGAGTTTTGCACTAAAATACCCAGGGACCCTTTTTTAGTTGTCCCGATTGCTGCTTTCTAGCTAAAGTGGTCGCTTGCCAAAGTTGGGAAAAGTAGGCAAAATCCAGGTTGCGCATACATTTTAGCTAATTTCTTCATAACGAAGAGCGGTTTCGTAATAATTAAAAAAGGGTCCCCAGCTATTCGATCGCGGAATCTAATGATGTGGTCGATGCCTCACGAAAAAATTTACTTTAGTCTGCAAAAAATCTGAAAAATTAAATTACTTCGAAAATACAGTAAAATAATTTTCGAGAACTAAAGTTAGTTTTGCTGTATTCATTAGAAAGAGCAAATGTTAAGCTACATTTTGATATAAAAATGGCTTCTTAACTCCAAGTAATGGTTGAGTACTAATGGTTCAAAGTTGATGTCTCCAAAAGGAATCACCACCTTAAACAACTCCTGGAAGCTTGAATTTGTCTTACTAATGCAGAGAATTTGGAAAAATTATGAGATTTGCACAACAAAAATTTGACCGGGCCTCATCGGGCCCGACCAGGCCTGCTCGGGCCTCCGCGGTTGACCGCGAGCCCGGGCCGGCCTGCCGATCCAAAAACGGAGCCGGACCCTGCCCGGAGTCCGAGGCCCGATTGAAGGCCCGGGTACAACTCTACTTTAGAGGCATCGGCTGCTTTTTGGGAAACGCCAAATCTTTCAATATTTTACGTCCACAGCTTGATAGGAACAGAATAACCGTATATCCTTCCATCAATTTATCACTCTAAAGCTGCAGAAGTGCGTTTGCCAAAACTTGCCAAAAAGGTTTGGGCAGTTACGTTCCCAAGATCTTACTATGGTTGCGTGAAAGTTTGAGACCGAATCGGTGTTTCAAGTTCAAGTTTTGCGTCATTATACAAATGACGAGTCATGTCGACCATCAAAAAATCACGAATATACGAAACCATAAAGTTGCTTTTCTCGCTCAACAGACGGAATTTCGAAAAACGCCTTGCGCCACGATGATAGACTCTGATGGGGGTATTTCCTTTACTGTGCCTGATCTTTGCTACCATCTAATCTACCCTGTTCCATCTTTAGGAGCCTCTGTACAAGTTTCAATTGTAGATAAAGATACAAATCCGTCAGACATTGCCCTATAATAGGATATTTCTAAAGCCTTCAGGTAAGGAAAACAATTCTTTAGCTTCTTAAACGAACCTAATTGAAGATGTCTTCAATTCTCCACGAATCTTTGATGAGACTAAATGATTTGTTTTCCATGACTCACATATTGTTGATGCAGTTTTTCTAAAAGTTTCGGAGTTCCGTCAGAAATCAACCAATCAGCGAATAGCATTTAGAAGCTTCATCGTGTAATTGGAACCCGAACGACTCGGGGGGATCCGCGGTCCGCTTCTACACACTTCTAATTTTAGCATAAGATAGACGTTAGCCAATTAGATGCGTCTTGGTTCAAATGCACGTAAACAATGGTTTGACAACGGTAACTGGAAACCCGCAGGAAGGACTGAGTATTTCACTCTTCCTATTATAGACTCTTGATAGAATCCATATTTAGAATTATGTTGCGCATCAATTAAATGCTAGTGGCACCAAGAAGAATACCGCTGGAGTCATTCAATGAGTACCATTGAAACCGAACCCAGGATAGAGACGGGGAAATCTTCTGTAGACGTTATGCATGAATGATGGGAAGTAAAGAACTGTTTCAGCCGGGGATCGAACCAGGGGTTATCAGTTCTGCAGTCAGAGATGGCTACCGTTACACCACAGCACCATCAGGCAGATACTTCCTCCAGATCAGCCTTATCAATCTTTCCCGTTACCAAGAGTACATAATATAAGAGTGTGACATCTGGCAAGCTCTCTGTTATCAGAGCAAAAACTATGCTCTGTTCGCTAACGGCCTACCCCCTCCCCAAATTGGACTCCAGTGAACAAAGCAAATTCGCCCGCTATGTTTGTGTTCTAAAGTTCGAAACAGACACAAATTACACATACGCACGCACTGCTTGTGTTTTTGAGCTTAAGCACATAAACATAGAGCGAGTGAGCGTACCCCCACTTGGACCTCCGTACCCATATAGGGGCGGTGTGAGAGGGCGGTTAATTTGGGGAGGGGGTAAACCGATAGTGAACATAGCATACCTAGTTTCGGCTCTGACTGCATAGAGTGTTGCGCTTGGCATACTCTTATACATTATGTACTCTTGCTATTACCTACTTCTGGACAAAAGAATTTTACACCAGGATCTCCGAACTTTCGATGTATATACTAGAAATTTAGATGTAACTTGCACAAATTGTCGCGCATAGTATTTTACGCTTCGATCTCTCCTGTCTAGAGTTGGACTATTAGTTTCGTTTCATTCAAAAAGAAACTCTGGAACGCGATTTGACACTGATTCCAGTTTAAACCAGTTTTCTTTTATTAGCACAAAAGTGTCAAACTCAGTCAATGAACGCATATATAGATCTTGTTGAAGATTTTCGTCAATACTGTAAAAAGCGGTGAAAACGAGCTGTATGTTGTTATAGCGCATTAATTTTGTCAAAGTGTGGAATTCACTTATTTATCACATTTTACCTTTTTATAAGACAGTAATAACTTTATCCTTAACCTTCAGTGCTTGTTGTTTGAATCAGGATGTAGTTTGCATATATTACCTGTATTTTACATATTTATTAATTATTATATATACTTTATTATTTATTATTTTAGTTTATTGTATCTTTTAATATATATTTATAGTAGAGCATGTTTTCCCTGGCCGACCAAGCCAAGCCAAGCCAACCAGGAAGAATTGCGGCCAATCCCAACATTAGTTCACAGTCTAAACACAAGCAATTGACTAACTTTTATTGTTGTACATAAGTTTGCCCCACTAAGTTTCCAGTTTATTAATCTTATACAACATTAGAGAAGCTAACTCATCAGGGAAAACAATTTTACAAAACGAACTGAAACGTCTTAATAGGACAAGGAGAGTGTAAAATCGCATTAGGCTAATTTGTTAATGATGTTATCTTCATATTTTACGCGCCAGGTGCCGGAATTAATTCCTGGACTCGTGTCATGACGACCCTTTCCAATGTGCACTGTGCAGGGGCAACGGTTGACATAATATTCCGACATAATTTTCATAACATATATAATATTTTATTTTCATGTACCTATATACTTGTGCGCGACAGGACTGTTTTGCTCTCCCCAGTCTCGCCATAGGCCAGTTTCTATCCATAGAACCAACACTTAGAAGCGTTTAGCGCTTCAACCAAAAAAACTGGTGGATCAAAAATACGAGCAGATGCCCAATATGGGAACCGTTAACCATTGTAACAGGACAGAGACGGGGAAACGAGATTCAACATCAGTGGAAAGTAAAGAATTGGCCCAGTCAGAGATCGAAAAAGGGACCTTCCACATTGGTGTTGTTTCCAGCCACAGACCGGCTAGTTATCCAACGCAGATAAATAGGTGCAACCACAGGCAAACCACAGAATCATCAGCTGAAATTCCATATCAGGTTTATCAATCTTTCTTAAACCAACATATATTTATTCTCTTTCACTGTTTCCTTTGCAAATGAATCTTTGAATTAGGAAAGCTCAGATGTCACTCGCGCATGGGAAATAGGCAGTCTACTTCCCATGCGCGAGTGACATCTGAGCTTTATGATATGTAATTGTTGGTCTCTCCAGTCCAGACTGATAAATTATTTTCATTTCATTCAGAAACCCTTGAACACGATTTGACACTAATTCCAGTTTAGGCCGTTTTTTGTTTTATTAAAATAAACTTGCCAAATTCTGTCGATGAACAAATAGATCTTGTTGAAGATTTTAATCAGGAACTGTAAAAAAGCGTTTATGTTAAACTCTGCCAAAGTGTGGAAGGAAACCATTTCATTGTATAATTTTAAAAACACGGTTGCACAATTTAAACACATTTACTTTCAAAAACAAGGCTATTTTTCAGCTTCAATTTTTCAATGTTAATGTCGATATATATATATATGTGTGTATATATATATATATATATATATATATATATATATATATATATATATATATATATATATATATATATATATGTTTAAATTATGGCATTTATGCATGGGTTGTCAAGCTCAGAAACCCATGCACTCTTACCATATTCTTACTTGTAGTATTAATAATAATAATAATTAACAATTATATATATATATATATGTGCACAGTGCACGGTTTTAAAAATATGTAACTGTACCTATTTGTATTAGTTTTGGTTTAGTGAGCGCATATTTTTGTGTCATTACTGTGAGGTGTACTGCTCCTCAACAATGGAAGAAGTTGATGGCAATTTTAGCAATAACTCGGAGCTGATTCCAACTTTTGCAACCAACGAGCTTGCAGTATCAGTGACTTTCACTGCAGTCTGCGCTCCATCCTTAGTTCTATATACATTTACCACATTCCTTTTTATATCGCGATATTCTCAATTGAATCAACGAATAAATCTAACGATTATCTCGTTGGGCATTGCCGACATCGCAGCCCTGCTTATGGACCAGTTTTATGCGGTGCCGTCCAGTTATCTGGGTCGAGATATCCTCAGCCCCTACGTGTCACCTAGAGTCCTGGGTTGGCTGCATCAGGTCTGCTTCAAAGTTCAAGTAATGCACATCCTCTACACTGGAATAAATCGGTTTATCTGTTTGGCTGACAAGAGTTTTGCCAGTTATGATATAATTTTCAAAACAAAACAGATAATTGTGGGCTTGATTTGGATGTGGATTTTGGGTATAGCTCAGGTGGTAATGCTCAATGCCGTGGGCTGTTGGTCAAGTTACATTCCAAAGAAGCATTTCTGGTCCTATCAGTGCACGGTGGAAAGTTCTACTGTAACGACAGTGTTACAAATAAACAAGTACAGCCTGATTATATTGTGCTTAGCAATTTTCAATATTTACGGTTTAACCTGGCACTTAGTGCGGAGGTTGAATTCCACCATGACTTTGGCTGCGACGGAATCCTCTTTGCGGCTGCGCAGGGGCGCGGAGGTCAAATCCGCCATCCAGTTTATCATTCTGGGACTGGTTCTGACCGCTGTTGTCGCTTCATTTTTCCTGATTCCGCTGCTGCCGCTAAGCCCATTTTCCATGACTATGATTATCAATCTTAGCTACCTGATTTTCTGTTCAATGAATCCTTTTCTCTACCTGGCATTTAACAGTCAGCTAAGACGAATAGCTAAAGAAGCGTTTTGGAAATCTACAGCAGGCGTTGACCGTTTGCGCTATTATGTAAGATGATAATACAGGAACGACTCAACACAAGACCAAGTTTACTGTATGTACAATTTGTTCAAATTATCATGTTGTGATGGAGCACCGGGTATTTCTACAAATCCGGATATTCGCCTATTTTTCGTAAATGGATGTCCGGTTAATCCAACTCTCGTACTCCAATTTTAAGTTAAAATTAGGTTAGCAAAAGTTAAATTGTTAATTTATTATTGGTCTGAAATGTAAACGAATATAAGGAAGGATATCTTTCTCAACTCGGATAGCAATCACTAATCGATTATAATTTTTAGTGGTATCGTTTTTGGAGAATTGTTACAGCTAATATGAAAAATTAAAAACAAATGCTCGTGTTAAAACATTTGGATTATTAAAATTTGCTCCAAACAGCTTTAGATAGGGCTTCGTACGGCCCCGAGCGTTAGATTCGTGAATATTTATTTTAGGCATATATTTAACATATTCAATATCAGTAGCACTTCGAAATGTCAGCTAATCCATGAGAAAACCTACAATTACAAAGACTTAATTAGCTATCTAGCTTTATTCATTTCTAGCTAAGGCTTATAGCTTAATCTCCTCGAAAATAAACTAGAAATTTCCCCTATCAAGGACGAAATTGAAACTAAAATTTGCACAGCTGGCTATCTGATTCAGAACAAGATTTGATTAGCGCGCACATGCCATAAATTTTTCTAAGGCTATATACATGAAACATATTTACATTAGTAGACATAAAAATGGCTCAGTATAACCTTAAGCAAATCGGTTCTAACGAAAAACCTGTTCCTTTTATTATTGCATAACAACAAGAAAATGGTACAAGAATAGGACAAATAAAAAGCACCCAAAAATACGAACGAATAAATAGATTAACAAATTCACCAAATTATCAGTATCATCACCATAATTAGAATTCTTGTACGACAGAACAGTAATACAAAATGACAGCTTCATACGGAATCAAACATTAAACAAAATATATATTGCTTGCCTTTACAATTGCAAGAATTGAAAAAAAGTTGAGCTGCCCAATTTTAACTTTCCACACCACAAACAAATTTCAGTTTGAAAACGGGATATTCTATTTAAATCTCCAATTTTCGTGCCCAACAAAATGTTACACTCAACTTAGGTATAAATCAATCAGTAATTTACAGCGCGCAGAGGACAGCTGCCATAGTGACAATTCAACTAACGTGATGCTTAACAGGCAACAAGAACAACTTACTTAAAAATAAATACACACACAATACCCGAAAAATAATTACAATTACTTATGAATTAATTAATTCATACAACGCATCTGAGGCACAGTGTCATTTGTGTATTTTGGTACCTTGCTGCAAAGGTTAGGACAAAATACCTAAAAGCAACAAAATGCATATTATATATTACAATACTCAGTCAAAATTACTTACTTTACAATAATAGCTAAAAATTATACAACAGTAAGCGACAACGTTAGAATGAATCTTTTTCTAAACTGTGCAATACTTTTAGAAAGGTTGCAGTCAAACTGTCTCTGATAACCCAGGAATTAAAAATATTAAAAGCAAGCAGGCAAACATAATTTAATCAAGATATTAACAGCACATGATAAAAATGGCAATTTTAAAATTTAATTTGAAAAAGTAACAGAGTTTATGACTATAACCTCATTTAAAATGCTTTATAACTGCATCTACTACAGTCAGATTTGACGAATGGGATTTTTTTCGAAGGGTCATCCCATCCCATCCCACTCGAAAATTTTTCTTTCCATCCCATCCCATCCCACTTGTTTATGGAAAATCAAATATAATCCCATGTTATCCCACATCGGCTGAAATTTGAGTACAAAGTCAAACAACTATTTATCAGTCCATTACTGCTTCATTTAACGAGTATGTGTCTGCATAAAGCCATTCAACTTGTAATTTGTATTATGCACTGTTGATTAGTTTTTTCGAAAAATCTGAACAGACAAGTATATTATAGCGTTGTCAAATGAAGAATTGATGAAGAAACTCTTATCAAACTTTTATCAAATTTTTAAAATTTGAATCAGTCAGCTAACGAAAGCTAGACCGGAAAACGGATTTCAGATTCGTTCTCATCGCCTCACAAACACCTGTATGCAAGCTTTCAGCAAAATTTATTCAAAAAATGTTTCGGTTCCTCTTGGCCCCCCCTTACCAAATTTAGATTCAAAATTTTAAAAAATTTTTTAAATTAAATAAATTTTAATTCATCAGCCTCCAGTATTGGTCAAAAAATGTAAAGCCAGGGCTGGAGGGAAAGCGCAAAAGATGCTAGGCGGTTAGCTAAATATATCCCGATAGCTGGATATTTACTATTCAGGTAAAATAGGCGGATATCCGGTTATGAGATATAGTAATCCAGTATCCATCTCTTAGAGTTGTTTAGAAGAGGTTTTAATTACATTTCAGTCGGTGATCCAAAATTATTTCAGCTTCTGTAGGCAGAAAAAAATTTGGTCAGTTTCAGTTTTCTTTAAGTGCTTCAAATTCAAAAAAAAATTAAAATAAAATAAAATTAAAAATAAAAATAAAATAAAATATAAAATAAAAAAACTTTAAAATTCAAAATGTAAAATTTTGGTATTCCACTGTGAAAGCGGATTCAGTCCCAAGTAATCCCACCATCCCATATGGGACGAGATCTGAATCCCATCCCATCCCATCCCATCCCATCCCATGGGATCCCATCCCATTCGTCAACACTGACTACAGTACATAAACCTCAGTTCAACAATGCATACAGAAAGCATAAGCTAAATATAAGGGTGTGATGTAATGACAGATACGTACCATTACAGTGTGATTAAACGGAAACATTGAGCAGGAATAGCAAATACTGAAGATAGAAAGAAAAAGAAAATAGCAACAACAGTCACCAACAAACACTACAAGAATAAGCTGAAAAAATGTTCAGATATAATTTAAATAATTTAACGTACGTAAATGGAAAAATTAAATTTTAATTTCATTTGTCGGGTGTCTAACGATTATGAAATGAAAATGAATCTGTTATACTAGTGGTATACAATAAAATCGGAAATCTCAATTTGGAGACGAAATTACAGATATATGTAAACGAACGGTAGCACTTTCTTGTTATATTTTGTCAATAACTAGCATAGCAACAGGCCGGTAAAGCTCTGAATCAGTGGTCAATGTTATGAACGACAAAACCTAGGTAAATACGGGCAAATTTAGATAAAATAGGAAATCGATATTTGATGATTTTTAAAAAATCTAATCTTAGGTAACAAGCTTGAAACTTTTCATAGCATTGACTCATTGACGACAAAATAGATACGGGCTAAGATCTTATGCAAAATAGACGACAAAATATGCTTCGTAATATAGCAAATAGCTGCCATTTATTACACTCTAAAGAAGTGAGTCACAGTTTTTTGCTACGAAAAAATATGGCTAGTATTCTGTTCTCTGGCACGCCGACGAGCCTCGCTCATCCGCTGCGGGTCTTCCGTGGCCCGGGCCGGACCGCCGCGGACGAAAAATTCCGACTTGGACCGGTCCAGTCGAATTCCATGACAGAAACAGCTGACCAGTTCACCTCCATTCGCCCCATTTCCACCTCCACCTCCTCCACCGGATTTATGCAAATGAGGACAACAGACGCCGGAGCTGTCACCGCTGAGGCTGCCACCGCGGGCTCGCCTGCCGGGCCGAGGTCGGGTCTCTGGTGTGATGTAGGGCAGAGGAGATGGGGAGCGGGTACCCGTGGACCGGCCCATTGGGGAGCTGCCACTGAACGCACCATACATGAAGACCGGACTGGTACACTCGCTGCGGGAATCAAAGCAGTGCTGATGACGACCAGATGGTGCCACAAAGGAGCTGCCCCGATCAGGACTAGAGAAACAGGGCGACGGTGACAGGGCACCCCGACGTAGGTGGGCGGGCACGCGTTGCCGGGCTCGGCCGCGACCAGCACCCACCAGCTCCTGGCGAACTCGTTCATCTGGGAGACTCATTCGGTCACTGAACGGATCAAACGTCGACTTGGGAATCCTGGACGGTTTTGTCGCGGTAGTCGGTGGCGGTACGATGGTTGATGGTCGTTCGGGTCGACGACCTCGTTGACCGGTAGTGCCCAGAGAAAGGCTTCTGCCACCGGCCCGAGGCAGAGTTGCTCGTGCAGTGGAGCTCCGTGACATACCAACACCAGCAGTTGGTTCCAGCTCGTCTCCATGCAAAGAGCTGCCTCGGCCCCGGCGAGGGTACTGGCGCCGGGGTGCCACCGAAGTCTCCAGTGGATACCAGGCCCAGGAATCTGAGCTACGTCGCTGATCACCGTCTGGCGACGCCAGTCCCAGTTGCTCCATCTCGTAATCAGCATCGCCATCATCGTGTTCCAGGGAAATCCAACCAGGTGAAGCGCCTTCAGACGGAGCCGTCGGTCCGCCCGAATCACGATGTTCTCTCGGCCTCTGTCGTTTGTAGACAATCGGTTCACCTCCGCCTTCCGGTTCCCAGGTTAGGGCTCGTTTGGCCGCCTCACCGGAAAAGAATTCCTTATGGGTCATTCGCCGGGTTGGAATTCGGGACGGCTTGATTTCCGGATCCTCCGGCGGCTCGTCTGGTGATTTCGTTCGATCCCGTCTGTGCCGGAATGGCTGAGGCTGATTATCCTTTTCGATCAGCACCGGAATGATTCGTTCTTCTGGTGGCGACTGCCCTAGTTCATCAGCTTTGGTTGGAGTAGATTCCTGGGTAGGTTGTTGAGCAGTATCCGAAATGCCGACAACTTCTTCACCTTCAATTACCGGCAGACCAGCCTTCTTTTTCTTGGATCTGGTAAAGGTTCCCGTAGAGAAAGGTTTCTTATCCTCGCTGCTGCCGCTGCTTGCTTCGCTGGCGCGTTCCAAAGAATCCTCTGAGAAAGAGCCTTCCTTAGTTATCGTCAAATGACTAGGCTCTGCTCCGTTGGTAGGTGCAGTTGTTTCCTCAGTCGGTTCCAGTTTAGGTCGTTTCAGTGGCAAATCCGCCACATCAAGGGCATCGTCTACGGAAGATTGGTCAAAGTCAAAATGTGGTGGTTCCTCAGAGCTGACGGTGAAATCGGATGAGTGCGGGCCACTATCCGAACCGGGACTGGGCGCCGGGATGACCACGCCCCCTCTACGACCAAACGAATCCGTTCGTTCCAGCTCAGGAATTCGATCTGACTCCAGAACTCCTGTCGGCGACTGACCTTCTTCCGATTCCGATTCGGCGCTCGATCGCTTTCTACCGGGACTCGGTAACTTCTTTTCTTTCTCACTCGCCGCTGCGGCCTCGTCTTGGCTCTCTGTCAGAGCTGCAGAGCTGCCGGTTGGCGGTGTGTAGAATTCATCACTGGCTTCTGACGACAGATCAACACTGGCAAAGGAGCGTTCTCGTTTGCCTTCAGCCAGGAACACCGATTCCTCTTCTTTTTCTTGTTCTTCGCCTTCTTCTCCACCTCGACGAGATTTCGTTTTCTGCTTAGTTCCAGCCGTGGCTGACGGCTCTGTGTCAGAACAACTAGCCGACAGATCACTCTCCGAAGACGGTAGAGTCAGCATAATCCGCGGAAGTCGTTCTGCTGGCGGTGACGACAGGGAACGTCTCTGCGGGGGTGACTTTCCACCTTCGTCGCTTTCGGGCGGTTCATCCTCTTCTGGAATCACACTTTCCTCGTCCAGATAGAGGATGGGCGGACCCAGACTACGATCATCGATCAGGATCAGCGGTGGTATCGGCTCATCTTCGCCTTCCGATGACTCAATCTCCAGTACTTCATCCGTCTGTCGTCCGCCCTGGAGGTTGGTCCTCGACTTTTCCGTCGCATCAATCTGGTCTAAACTGTCTCGACTGCCTTCATCGCCCAGTTGACTCTGCGTATCGAAGAAGTCGGCGGAGCTGGCTGAGGACGAGGAAGCGCAGCTTCCTCTTCGATCTGCAGACTCTTGTTTCTTTGTTTCAGGTTGCCTCGCCTGATCCTGTTCCGATCTAGTGCCATCCCGATCAGATACTGACTGTCGATTTGTATCATCAGAATCAGATGGAATCAGCTGATCAGTTTCCTTTTCAGCTTGACCGAAGGTTTTCGGTGAAGTGACACCGTGTTCAGTTTCAGGTAAATCGTCCACCGAGGAGCCAGCAGCGGGTTCCGTCTTCAGATCAGCAGTTTGCGATTTAGTAGAGTCTGATTCTCCAACCGCCGGAATTTCACTCTGCCTGCCAGTGTCGCGCTGAGCATCCTCTTCAGAATGCGAATCTTGCTTCCTGAAGGAATCCAAAAGTTTCATATCATCACTGTGGACAAGACTGTGACAAGGTAAGAAATCCGCATCAGCTTCTGCTGAAATCCTAAAACTTTCTTGCCTATCAGCGTCTTTTGCTTCCTGTGTCAGCACAGCTTCATTTTCTCCATATAGCTCCTCTCCAGAAAAAATTGCCGCCTCATCTAAGATCAAGTCAACGGCAGGCAGTTCAGCGGTCACGCGACCATCAGAGCTGACTTCCCGCTGATCACTTTCAGCAACAGCTTCCACAGGGACGGAAGACGTTGATGATTTGTCGAGATCCGCAACATCGTCCGGCGCGTCTTGTTGACGCATCTCCGCGATTTCACCTGGCAAAGCAGTACCTCTGGCAGATGCTTCTTCCGGTAAAACAGGACGGTCGGCAGCGGTCAAGCCGTCTTTAGAATCTAGTTTAGAGATTTCTTCGCCAACACTAGAGACTTCAGTTGCTTCGCTGGAAGCAACGGCTTCTGGGTGATCTTTCGTCCTTGATTCCTCACCACCCAATGGACGACGAATTAGGTCTTCCTCTTCTCCAAGGTTTGGACGACTCTCAGATTCTTCGACTGTTCCGGATTCAGTCAAGTCTTGATCATCTGTAAATATTTTTTGGTCAGCCGCAGGCGTGTCAAGATCATCTAATTTGGACGAAGGTTCCTGGTCAGACTTAGATTCATTCATTTCCTCGTCAACATCGAACCACACATCATCGCTTGGCTTTCGTGCGGTCTGTGGAACAAAGAGATCTCCCGGGCCCGCGCTATCTTCCACTGGCGACAGCAGGGCTGAAGCTTCTTCAAAGATATCAGAGGTATCACTGATTCTTCGATCGGTCAAGCCCCCATCCACTCCAAGGGCACTATCCGAAAATCCGGATTTTTCTTTATCTGCCGAATCCATATCAGAAATTTCTGCCAGGGAATCAACAGTATCGTCACCCAGATCATCACCAGCATTGCGATGCTTTGGTTCTTCCAAGTCTGAGACTGACAAGACCGGCAATTCAGGCTGATCTTCATCGGAGAAATCAGATCGATCTTTCGCCGATATCAGATCAATAGTGGCCGTTGGATCATTCCAAGTCAGCAGACCAGTTTTCGGAAATTCTGCAGCAGTATCGAAGCGATCAAGCTTTTCTGCAGCTTCTTCTGACGGTTGCCGCTCCACAGCTTTAGATCCGTCAAAATCTTCATCCAGCCCGGCAGCGCTAGACTTTCCTTCACCAGACTCATCCATTGTTTTCTGCTGCTGAAGTGTCATTTCCCTTTCAAAGCCTTTGCTGGGTTCAGCAGTAACAAATTCTTCCGGCTCATGGACAGGTTTCGTCTGCGACTCCTGTCCGGCTTCAATCGAGTCTATGACGGCTATCTTCGAATCAGCTGCTGATTCGTCAAACCTACCCTTCTGAATCTCGACGGCTTCAGCAAACTCATCTTCATCTTCCTTTTCACTCAAACCGGCACCGTATTCTTCTTCCAAATCGGTTGGAGGTTTCTCAGCATCCACAGTTTCTTCAAGATCATCCTCAGATTTCTGCCTGTCAACTGATTCTTTTAGTACAGATTCGTCTTCACCAGACAGGTTCATCACTTCCACCTCTTCATGAGAAGCTTTAACTGTTTCTGGGAATTCATCGCTAGGTTTCTCGGTTTTCGGTTTCGCCAATTCAGTTTCATCAATTTGCTCAGATTCTTTTCCGGCCCTGTGGTCCTTACGGCTTTCCTCAAAGTCAATCTCAGCTGCTGGAATTCCGGCAGCTTCATAAGAACACTCCGGTCCAGCTTTTTCGGCTTTCCCAGGTTTTTCCGATTCTTTTTCAGACTTCTGCGTGTCAGCTGTGTCTTCAAATTCAACGGCACTTTTCTGTGCTTTGTCTGCTTCCTCATCCTTTAGTGGACTTCTCTCAGTTTTAGCCCTTTCATCCAAATAGGGACCCTCGACAACTCCTGCAAATTCATCTCTATCTTGAGTCTGGCTAGATTCAGTAAAATCTTCAGTTTTAGCTAGGTCTCCAATCATTTGTTCAGTTTCTCCAAATTCTTCAGTCAGTCGTGCAGGCTTTTCAACATTGGTAAAGTCTTCTGTCGTTATGTCGGCTTCTGCCGATTTTTCAAATTCATCCTCCGTCGACTCTCTAGATTCTTTTCGCAGTTTCTGTGGATGCCCAGTTTCTTCCAATTCTGTTTCAGTTTCCTGAACCTCGCCAGTGACTTCATCTTTGCCAGTTTTCAGCGCACCGATTTCTTCTTCCTCCTCTTCAGTGTCCAATGTTTCTACCGTTTCTAGAAATTCCTCATCCGATTTGGTGTCGGTGTCAGCTATTTCTTCAGAATCCTCAGTTTTCTGGGCCACTGTTGTTGCATCAAATTCTTCGTCGGATTCCTGCGCTTTAGACGATTCTCTGATCTCCTTACTATCTTGACCTTCGCCGGTTGTGACTTCAGTTTTCTCGGAGGAGTCTTCGGCTATGGCCAAATCTTCGAATTTTTCTAAAACTTTGTGTGCGTCATCTGGCTCTGCATCTTTTCCAGTTGGTTCATCAACTCCGTCTCCTTCTCTGGGCTTTCCAGTTCCATCCACATCGGTCAATTTTTCAGGTTTCTCAAGTTGGAGGGCATCAGATGCTGTCTCAAATTTGTTGTCAGTTTTTTGAGAATTCATGGCTTCTTCACCTATCGTTTCAACGGTCTCTCTGCCAGCTGCTTCCATGCGGCCTTCTTCGAAGCTTTCAGCAGTACCAGACAGAATGGTATCTTCGAAACCGTCGGGAGAAACTCCCATTTCAAATTCTTCTTTATCACCAGCGCCAGAAATAGTAGCTTCCGCACTAGTCTTGTCCACACTTTCCTCGCCCTTTTCGTCGGTTTTCTCCAGGAAAGTTTCCTCTTCAGAAAAACCAGTCATAGTCTCTTTTTCAGTTTCTGGAGCAGTTATTTCCCTTTCGCATGCCGTTTCATCTCCAATTCTTCCCAGACCATCCTCCAATTTTTCGGATACTTTCTCCGGTTCAGTCTGGTATTGATCACTTCCAGTTGAGTCAGCCTTTATTTCGTCCCCAGCAGAGTCACTTATTGGTCCACGCGAGTGCATTAACTCCTCATCAGAATCCCCTTCCACCGGAACTGCCGCTGAGCCATCTAACTGAGAGGAGGCGTCTCCTGGCTGCTCCTCCAGGAGCGTTAGATCATCAACATGCTCCAACTTTCCAATCCTCATTTCTTGATCAGGCAAATCCGATTGTCCAGTGCGGTCCTTTGAATCGTCCACGCCCCGTTCCGGCAAGCTCTCAGCTGTCGCCATTTCCTGGTTCGTCAATTCGCTCAGATCTGATACAGTTTCCTTCACCGGTTCGTTCGAAATCACTTCAGCAGCTTCCTTACCGCCCGGAACACTCTTTCCGTCCAGAGATTTCTCATCTTCCGTCAACCGGATGACCTCTTCTTCGCCCAGATCCAGGAGGTCGTCCAGTCGTTCCTCGGAATCCAGCGTGTCATAGAAGGAGTCAGAGTCGGCTGAGCTCGGTCGATCCTCCTCAGCCAGCTCGAAGTAATCGTCCTCCATTTCCTCCATCGAATCGATGCTGCCAGAAGTTCTGTCTTTTAGCGTCAAATTTTGCTGATCGGCCTCCGATAGGTAGGGTCGGGTTAGATCTTCATGACTCAGGCTGCATTCATTGGTTCCTTCAGCATGTGTCAGATTCTGCGATGCCGGGGCGAAATCATGGATTTTCAACTGCTGTTCAGAATCAATCAAGTCTGAAACCTTGTCCGATTCATCAGACTCTGATCCAGCAGTCACAGGAGACTGCAGATCACTGGAGGCCACAGTTCCTGCAGCTGGAATCTCCGGTTCCGGTGATAGTCTTTTCTCTAGGCTCTGAATCACAGCTGCAACATCACTCGCCCAGCTGTCCTCTTCGGTTTTCTCAGTGCCTTCTTCGCTTTGTTTTTCCTTGCTAAGACTTTGTCCATCTTCAAATTCCTTGTCTTTGTCGGCCAAAGGCGACACCAATGAAGACATTTCTTCACCAAATTCGCTTTCCTCTGTATCCACTGAAGTCGTATCCGGTTTTACACTGGAATCTGAAATCTCCATTTCATTATTGTCGCCAAACTGTTCCGATGGTTTGTCGCCCTCCGCCCGGGCAGCCGAGCCAGTCCGTTGGTCCGGTTCAGCTGGGTAGTCTCTTGGCGAAGTCCCAGAAGTTTCTTCGAGTGACAGATCGAATGGCGATTGCCGACTTTGTTCATCCAAGTAGTCAGATTTCTCCCGGTCAAGAGTTTGATCCACACTTTCACCAGGCCCTCCCAAACACTCAAGTAGTTCCGGACTTCCTAGATTGTTATCGTCAGCAATTTCTCCACTCTTCCGATCACGCTGCGCCTGAATGGGTGATTCAGCCTCGACTGGTGATTTTGCAAGATCTCGCGTTGGTGACTCACCGTCTTTCTCGCTTGGAAGATTGGTTTCACGATCCAGGCTAGACCGTAGGTCGCTCTCGCTCTCCAACGACATTATATCAGCAGCAAGTTGGCCGACAACTCTTGGCGTTGTATCATCTAGACTGGGCGCAACACTGGTAGTATCAGAATCCTTCCTGTCCGGAAATAGATCACTGCTGGAGGTCGACGAAGCCATCATCTGGTCAAAATCAGCAAACGGATCACTGTAGACCAGCAGATCTGGACTTTCCAGGGTTCCTCCCATCGAGCTCATTTCATCAATCTTAGCACCAACCAGCCGGTCTTCTTCCTCAGTCCCCAGGAGTTCCGGTTGATCCGAGGAAGCGGAACTGCTCGATCCGTTGGCCTTACCAGCACTGGAGGATCCTGAATCTTCACTTTCAGCTAGCGGAGCTGGTAGGGACGACTGACCGGGTCCACCGGGACCCGCTAACTCTTTTTCCTGCCACGGCAGTCGGCCGAAAGAATCAAGCTCTGCAGCGGTGCTGCTGGGAGGAGCTTTCGAGCCACTGCAGCAGCAGCTGCTGCAGCAGGGCGGGGCGGTTGGCTCGACAAACTCGCCCGACTCCAGCAGAAGGCGTTCCTCCAGCAGGCTGCCGTTTTCCAGCCTGGCCAGCTCGTCCAAAATTTCCTGATCGGTACGAGCGCCGGTGAGCACTCCTTGACATTGATCCACAGACTGTTCCGAGACGAAGACCCCACGAGAATCCCGGCCGGGCTGGCAGGTAGAGGATTCGCCAGAATCTGATAGAGCTGACTTCCGGGTTTCCTCCAAAAACGTCCTCTTCCTCACCACCGAAAAGGCCCGAATCGTCTAGCATAGCTGGCTTATCGTCCTTAAATGAAACATGCTTTCCAGGCGATAGTTGCTGCGGTTGCTGCGGCTGTTGTCGTGAGAGACCCGGTGGCAGGGGTTCCTCAGGGACAAATTCGCCCAGCAAACTGTCACCCAGAGTCGTATCCGTGGAACGCTGTGACAGGTGGCGTCGTCTACCGTCGACGTCCGCAGCCTCACCGGATGTTTCCACGGCTAACGGCGGCAGTCGTTCCGGTTGATCTGAGGCGGGCGACATCCGGTCTGCAGCATCAACCGCCCGGCTACTGTCGTCAGCTCTGGCATGAAAAAAACGGCAGTTCTCATGGGCAGCGGCGGGCAGAAATTGTCCAGTCGAAGATGGGAAGGCATCACCAAACAGATCTGGAGTGGTACCGGCGGGTTTACCCCCATTCCTCCCATTTTGCCCAGTAGAGAGGTGAGTTAAAGCTTTCATTGAATCACAGTCACCGGTATCGCCAAAGGTTTGGTATCGCTGTGGTTGTACTTCTGCGGAGGAGGAGGAGGAGGTGGGTGTGGGAAGTTCAGGAGCCACCGGGGTGCACAAATCACCATCGCCCACTCCAGGGTGACGCCCATGGACCCGAGGCTCACCAGGAGCGGGAGGGACCCCGGTTCCAAGAGTCGTCAGAATATCACAGTTGTCATAGCTGAAGGGATCATGGATAGCAGAGCGACCGCTAAGCGGAACCCGTCGTCCAATATATTTGGTACCATCAAACTGTTGGTGATCTTCTGGGCCACGTCCAGGCAACGAGTTGGACAGAGACAGGCTGGCGGAGTCCAAATCACTGGTGGGTTCGGCTGGCAGGCCTTCCAAGGCAGGAGCCGCGCTTGGCTTGCCAGCTCTTCGTCGAGCTGCAGCGGCGGTGAGCTCAGAAAAGCCACTGTCCAGATCGAAATCCCCGGGAACCTCATTTCCCAGATCCGAATCAGTGGTGGAACTGCGACCAGGCGTCGAAGGTGGCGGGGATTCTCCGTCATCTTCCCCTTCATCGTCGTAATCGTCCTCTTCTTGGACGGCAAGCGGTGGTTTCAGTGGGCCGCTGGCATCGCCTGGATCTGTAGGACCAAACTGATTGATTAGTCCCGCAACAAGAGAAAGAAAGTAAAATTTCTTAAAAATTTAGACAAGAATCTCAATTACTAACAAGCAAATTGGCATGAATGGGTTGCCGCTGTCATTTTCCTTCTTATAAACAATTTTCCGTGTGGAATAGCACGAAATCCAGAAATTTCTATTCCAGTCTCGAAATCAGCGCCATCGAATTAGTCTATATCCAAGTTTTCAGCAAAATCGGAGGCAAAAACTTTTTGGTCCAAAATCCGGGCTTTCGTGAATTCCCGAATAAAGTTGTTCAGCTCGACGATCTCTTGCATTTGAGTACCATATCGACCACTTTCGAGGAAATTTAATTTTCCGGGGCGCATATCTAGAAATTCGTAAATTTTCCGGAAATTTCGTTTTGAGTTGGGGTCGAATTGCCCTATGCCAATTTTTAAACAAAATCAGAGACAACAATTTTTTGGTTCAAAATCAGTTTTCGTGAATTCCCGGTTTTTCAGTTTTTCGGCCGTAACTTTCGCTAGACGCATTTATAGAAGATGTCGCAAGAAGGAAAATTGCTCAGCTCGACGAGCTTTCATTTGAGTATCATATGGACTACTTTAGGCAAATTTTTCAAAATCCAGAATTTTCCGGGCCCAATATCTCGAAACAGTAAATTTTCCGGAAATTTCGATTTCAGCTTCGAAATCAGCGTCAGCGAATTGCGGTTTGAACAACTTTTGACAATCGAAGACAAAAATTTACGTTTTCCTTTACCCCCTTACCATTTCACAAAATTCTGGGATTCGCCATTCCCGGAATCCAGGAAGTATATACCGGACTGACCGCATTTCCGGGAGCACACTAGGTCACCCTACAAGTATTTGAAAAATTTCAGCCGGATCGGTCCAGCCAATCTCGAGATAGAGGGGGAACAAGAATCCGGAGAATAATAAAGAAATAAAGGACATACCCAACTTAAGGGGTTGCCTTTTTGTGAAAAAGCGGCAACCCAAAAAACAAGAGTTCTATCTGGGCTTATTCTAGGAATTCTTTGATGGAGGGCTTTCAAAATCGAGAAACACACAAATTGGGGGAGGGGGCTAAAACTTAAGACTATGCAAAGCATTGCGTAAATGCGGAATGCAATAAAGAATTTACAAAAATTTGCCAGATTTTCTAGCACTTTTCTGGAAAAGCTAAGTTTTTTGGAAAAATAAGAAGCATTAGCAGAAAAAATTAAAACATATCTGACAATAATGGTGAAAATTTTTTACAGACATGGCTTTGTAAGCCATTTTTCTAGGGCAAATTTTGATATAAAAAGGTATTTGGGGGCCACCTACCCTACCACTGGAATAAGCGCAGTCTATCCTATCTGCAAAAGTTCAAAATTCCGTTTTCGTTCCAACTAATTCCGAATTTAGTCCGCAACCTACCAAAGACCTACTACCTGGTCATTAGGTATTTCACTGGGAGTGAGAGTTAGACACTAAGCACTAAACTTAACAATTAAGTAATGTGAAGCTGCACTACCTAACTATTCCAATCTACAGTAACCAATTGGATAGTACGGCTCAAGAGATTGCGAATTTGGTAAACCTTTAAAGGATGAAACTTTCACTTTGCGCTGTAGCCTCCTAAAGTTCTGTGTTTAATTTTGATGTAAGCAAGCAAGCAAGCAAACTGTAAGCAAGCTATACTGAGTTATGCTTACACGAAGAAAAAGAAGTATATAAACGTGACCTACGTCACAGGGCACATTACTTAGTACGTAATAAAAAAGCCTGCCTTGCAGTTACTTTTGCCTGCCGGCGGATCCAGGATTTCATGACAGAAGCTGCGGTCCCCCACGGGAAACATTTATGGGGGCGAAGTGAATTTGGAGAAATTTTTTGTTTTGGCACTAAAATCGGTCTTCAAATCTTAAGTTCTTTGCAATTTGAAGAATTGAGAAATTTTCTAAAATGCTGCAAATCGTTACGCCAAAACGGAAATTTTCTTCGAAAATTCGGAAGCATTCCAAGCTTTTTCTTCATTGACAGTGTCACACTGTAAATATGCTGTTAAGAGGAAAACATTCGAGCCAAAGGCGAGGAAGTTTTCGGTTTTTGGCCCTTTTCCTAGCTTCGTATCGCGACGGGGGGGGGCGGAGGCCGTCCCCCTCCTGGATCCGCCCCTGCTTGCAGTCAGTATAGCCAAGAGTACATAATACATAAGAGTATGACAACTGGCGTACCCGATGCATTGTAAGAGTACGCTAACGGCCCCCCTCCTCAAACTGGGAACCAGTGCCACAGAGACAAGGGGGGGGGGAATTGGCTATGGGTAAGAAAATTGCCCAACATAGATTTCACGACTAAAAGTTCCAAAAGGTTTCTTTACTTAGTCACTATTTTTGCTAAGAAATGTAAAAAATCTTGTTTTTTGTTAAAAACGACAAAAATCGCTAGAAATCGCTTTTAAAATTACGCAAGAAAAATCACTTTCACAAGGGGAAGGGGTATCCAAATTTGCTTTCACAAGGGTCCGTGCAATTTGGCCTCCCGTTCAGGTATGCCCAGTACTCCTTCCCCAAATTGGTAGATACCCAGTCGAAACAGAGGTACGCTCACTCGATGTATGCTTATTTGTTAAAGCCAAAACTCTAGCAGTAAGTGCGCGAGTTTTGTGTCTATTTCTAGTTTTTGAACAAGGGCAAGCATGTAGGGCGAATTTGTTTGATTTAGCGTGAAGACGATATGCCCGCTGCAAGCCAGCAAGCGTTCTTCATTTTAGCCGTACCGTGAATATGGGATTTAAAGAGGCGTTCTATGTTTACAACATACAAGCAATAAGTTTACCAACGAAAGAAGCTAATCTAATGACCAAAAGAAATGAAAAGCATAAACCTTTAATGTAATAAGTAACCCGAAAAACTAGCCGAATGGGTAAATGAGGCAAGCGAAGCAGTGAACAACTAAGACCAAACTACATACAGATCAACAAAATGTCCTGAAAACAATAAAAACGAAAATCAAAAACTGAAAAATAAAAAAAGAACTCACAGCAAACACCCCAGGTAGTAGAACTGGTAGGTAGGTAGAGGTAGGAATAGGAACCGACCCCAAATTGAGCACGGGTGAGAAAGTAGAAGACTGAGAGAGAGATAGAGCGAGAGTAGTGAGTTACTCACTCAGCGGTGTGGGTCCATGGAAGCGAGGCGATGCGGGTGGTCCAGCGCTGGGCTGTGGGTGGTCTGAGGCCGCAGCCGAAAACTCAGGCCGGCTGGGCCGGGCGGCTGACGGCTGCTGATGAACGTCTGGGACTTCCTCGTACAGAGTCTGACGTATATAGGCACCGGTCTCATCTCTAACCTGAAATAAAATATATACGCCATCACAGAGCAACAGGCATGAAAAATGGAAAGAATAAAATCGGAATTTAACTGGGCTCCTTCTAGGGAATCTTTCTTGGGGGGCTCTTTGAGGGGGCCATCGGGAGGCGAGTCATTATTGGGGGGCGAAAAAGTTTTGAAAATTTTTCTAAAAACATGCTAAAAATTGCGCTATTTTTATAGTAATCCCCAAAAATAAGTGGATTTAGTGCGTATAGGCAAAAATCAACT
>JASAND010016693.1:0-24110 GCA_030248195.1 Trissonchulus latispiculum
TGGTCTTCCCCACAGTATGGTATGCCATTTTTCACAGGCCCTTATACATGCCAGTGCTTCTCTTTCTGCTGTTGAGTATTTTCTTTCTCTCTCGTTGAGTGTGCATGAAGCAAACGCTATCACTTTTCAGCTCCTTCTTGAACTTGTGAAATGGTGGCACCTAATCCATAGGCAGATGCGTCCGCTGAGATGATTGTGTGATATTTGGGGTTGAATATGCCAAGGTTTGGAGCGTTCTTGATCATTTGTTTGACGTTTTCAAAGGCAACATCTTGATCCTTTGTCCACTCATATTTTCTGTTCTCTCGAGTGAGAAATCTGAGTGGTTCAACAACGGTTGCAAAGTTAGGTACAAACTTCAGATAGTGTGCACACATTCCCAAAAAGGACTTTAGAGCATGCAAATTCTCTGGTGTTGGAGCATTGGTTATGGCTTCTAAGTTCTTTTTGTTAGGTTGTAGGCAGTTTTCTGCAATGGTGTGTCCTAAACATTCCACGGATGGTACTGATAGGGTAACCTTTTCTATCTCCAGTCGGATGTTTCGCTTATCAAGTCGTTGTAGTATGGTGTGGAGAGTTAGATCGTGTCTTTCTTGATCGATACCACCCAGTATGATGTCGTCTTGGTAAACGGCTACATCTGGTAAACCAGCAAGTATCATGTCCATCATACGTTGAAAAGCTGATGCCGAATTCTTCATTCCCATTGGCAATCGCTTGTATTGGAAAACACCTTGTTCAGTGATGAACGCAGTCAGAGGCCTGCTCTCTTCTTGAAGTTCCATTTGAAAATATGCATTTTTCAAATCCAGTTTTGAAAAAATCTTGCAGTGACCTAGCTTCGAAAAGATTTCATCAACATTGGGTAGTGGATACTTGTCCAATTCGATGACTTCATTAAGTTTTCTCAGATCGCAGCAAACTCTAACTTTACCATTAGGTTTCAGAACGCAGACCATCGGATGCAACCATTCTGATGTTTCTATCTTTTCAATCACGCCTTCATTCTCCAGCCTGATCAGTTCGTCTGTAACTTTATCTTTTAGGGCATACGGCACTCTACGTAGTTTTTGGACCACTGGGCAAACGTCTTTTGAGAGTCGAATTTTATGTGAAAATCCTTCTATTTTCCCAAGTTTCGGTCCAAAAAGTCTGACGTATTGTTCCTTCAGAGTTGTTGTGTTGATTTTCTGAATGGATAAGGTTTCCCCATTGATTCGGATTTTCAACTTCTTGATCAAATCTAGTCCCATCAGTGCTTGATTGCCATCCACAACGAAAAATGTAGAAGTGGTAGATTCTTTTTTGCAACTGACTTGAAGTTGAATGACACCATGAACTTTAACTTTAGTGTGATCGTAGTTGCAAAGTGTAGTTTGATTCTGCTTCAATGCAATTTTTGAAAAATACCGCTTGTAGATGTAGTGTGGTAGTAGTGATACTGGGGAACCAGTGTCGACTACAAAGTGAACTTTATTAACAATCCTGTTGGTAAGGTGGATGTTGATTCCACAATAGATGGTAGGGGTATTCTCTGATCTAATGTTCAAAATTCGGACGTCGTCGTTACCAGAATCTGAATCTGTATCAACTTCGGCAGAGTCGTTATTTACATACCTCACTGTTCTTTGTCGGTCTTGAGTCCGGGACTTGGCTATGCAGACTCGCTCGTAGTGACCGATTTTACCACAATATCTGCATTTGGCTTTAAGTGCTTGGCAACTGTTGGCCAATGCGCGATGATCAATCCCACATCGCATGCAGACCGGTGTTTTCTGGTTGGTTTGGCGATTTTGATGACGTACCTTATCTGTCTGTCGTTTACTATATCTGGTGGCCGTAGTATTTTGTACACGGTTGACATTTGTCTGTGTTGTACTGATTCCAGCTAAAATTTTTGCATCATTGCTTGCCTTTTCAATCTGCTTCGCTAAGGTCAGAGCTCTGTTGAGGTTCAAATCTGGCTCCATTAGAAGTCTTTCCTTTATTCTATGATTGCTGACACCTTCCAGAAGCTGATCTCGTAGCATATCATCTGGATCACCAAAATTGCAGGGTGCTACGAGGGCTCTCAGATCGTTGTAGAATGTTTGTATTGATTCATCTGGTTTCTGGGTTCTTTGCCGAAAGGTATGTCTGGCAGAAACAGGGTTCAATTTGGGGTCAAATTGTTCTGCTAGTTGTCTCTCTACATCGGCATATGTTGGTTGTTGTAAACCATTGTTTGTTGTCGTCGTGGTTGGCTCTAAGTTGAGGCAGAGATTCGTAGATTCTTTGGCCTTCCGATCCTAGGCAGTGGATAAGCAAGGCTATCTTTCTTCTATCGGGTAATTCATCATGACCAGCAGCAACCATGTAGGTATCAAATCGATGCTTCCATGACTTCCATGGAACACTAGGTTGTCCTGGGGTCTCCAGGAAAGGCAGTGGTTGACGTAGGTTATCCATTTACTCCTCGTCGCCAAATAAAGTAAAGCGACTACTCAGTTTGACATGAAGATATATATATATATAATTCAGTAATGCGATGAAAACTCAACAGTTATAATGAAAAACTTCTTTTACAGAATTGTTAGCTAAATATAGGATATTTTCTTAGTTATTAAAGAAATTTCATTTCTTTCTTTACTACGTATATTACAATGTATAATAAAACGTTTGTTAGTAAAGCAGAGATGGGGCGGGTACCGATAATGCTGCACACTTTCAACTCTGTGTCAAAGTGGTAATGTAAATTTTCTATTCAGCTAGAGTGCTTTCATAACTGAATTCAGCTGGAATCATCTGAATAACATTGAAGCTTGAGGCTAGGTAAGTTAGCCAATCAAAAGTTAACAAATGTTATTTTAGGATAAGCTTATTATTTTTTGCTGGCGTTTTCGGTTTCTAATCAGAGCAAGTGTAGTGCTCTCTGCTGACGCTTCTTTGCTGGATTAGCTCTAACCACCTCAGACGGAACAAAACTGTTAATTGAATCCTACACGGCGTGCAGTCAGTTACACATTCTGCGACAGAACAACTGAAGCAGGTAATGAAACGTAAGATATGACAGACTAACCAATGGACGAAATATCAACAGTTCAGACGTTAGTAGGGGTTTGGAGGTTTCACTCTTTCAAAGAGTACCTAATACTCACTCCCAAACGCAAGTTTGTTGCCCCCTCCCGTTTTCTCAGTTCATTTTTCAAAAAATGCGAAAAGCAATTGGACGAACTCAGAGGCTTAGCACTCACACTAAACTTCGCATCTGATGAGGATTCGAATTTACTCTTTCCTCTTTAAATTAATGCTTATGCTCATTCCAGCTGCTATACATACCCATCCATAAGGGACACTCTTTTTTAAGGTAGTTTTTAAACGAGGCAATTTTGGCAGTTTTGGCTGTCTCCTAGCATTTCCAATTGAATAATGATGAGGTAGTCGACAGTGTCTTTGACGCTTGTCGTTGACATTTTTCAGCGGCCGGCGACCGGCCGATTGCCAGTGCAAGCCGGCCGCTCTAAAACACTAGTCGACACGACACATAGTTAGCATACAAATTTTGACTTTTTGGTCCGAAAATGGTTTCGCAATAAGGCCAGACTCCTTCTAAATGAATGGGATCTTTTGCGCCTCCCCCAGCCCTAACTTTTGATTTTTAATAACTTTGAAATTTTGCATGGTTGCATGGAGACTGATGAATTCACAAATTAAGATATTTTGAAAGTTTAAAAAATTTTAAAAGAATTTGAATTTTGGTTTGGAAGGGGAACCAAAAAAGTTTTTGAAAAAACTTGCTGAAAAGTTGCAAACAGCGGTTTTCAGGGGCACTCAGCACAAATCTGAAATCCGTTTTTCGATTCAGCTTTTCGTTAGCTCAGTATAAGCTTATAATGTTAAGTTTATAACTTTAGCTTATACTGCGCTAAACTGAGTCGAAGAACGAATTTCAGATTCGTGCTTAGCGCCTATGAAAACCCCTGTATGCAATTTTTCAGCAAAATTTTTGTCAAAAAATTTTTCGGTTCTCCTTCTCCCCTTACCAAACTAAAATTTATAACTTTAAAATTTTTCAATTATTGATGTTGTCAGCTAAACCATAATATTTACCGAAAATAGTTCGAGTCATCAAGTGCAGACTGCATGGTTATTATCTGGGGACCATGTGACCCATATTGGGTCACACCACATATACATTAGATTTGAATGTATATGATATCAGGGAATCTATCTGACCTTTTGACATATATAAGTATAAAACGGTTTTCGCAAAAACTGAGCTTCGGCCTACGTGTTATTTTAATAAGCTCTAATACCGGCAGTCAATGTGTTAATGCATATTATAATGATTATGTTCAGGTGTAGCTTGACTGCTGCAAAAGCAGTGGCTTAATCACCCTTTTTATTTTTGTTTGGTTTCTAAATTAATTGTATTATTAATTGCTATGTAGCAGCGTTTATCGTTTCAATAGTTTTTACTTTACAAGTAATAAAACATGTCTGCAATGGGTGGTCTCTATAGTGTCTTTTTGAACACATTGTGTCATGTTTGTTTACGATACAAATTCCATCTTTTATAGACTGACCCTCAAATTGGCTAATGTAGGTCAGAATAGGCATTAAACATGAGACAAGTTAGTCCTATCCATTGTAGCGTGTAAACTTGATGAGTAAAGTGAGTTTTGGTGAAAGTTGAGGCAAAAATTGTATGAAATCGGAAGTAAAAGAAGGTCACTGCTCCTGGGTCTTAGTCTTAAAATTTTGTTCAAGTTTTGAAAAATTTTCATTTTCGTCAAGAATGCGGCCGCTTCATTTCAATAGTCGGAGGAATTATTGGATTTTCCGAATCTATTACTCTCATGTAAGCATTGTATTAATCTATGCGACATAATTCCAATAAAAATTGGCCAGTGTAAACTTTCTTCGTTACATAGTGTTAAACATCTTACATGTTTAAATCATCTATTATGGCATCTAAGTGCCAGTTTTGCGGACCTCCCCTACAAGAATGAAATGCAATTAACCTTTCAGAAATGGTTTCACTTACAAGTTATAACTTTGCAATTTCTGTTAGACTCACAGAGATACAGTAGTTTCCCGTTTTGTCATTTTATAGTTACTGTTGCACTATAGTTGATGGTAAACTTGTTGCATAACTGAGAGTTACAAAATTTGCTTTCTTGAGTTTCAGGTTCGATTATGAATTTCTTATTACTGTTTGATTATTTATTGCCTTTTACATATTTCCTATACCATTCTGGTGTTGCCCAAGACGGTACGTTTGAAGTGGTTAGGATTGCCAACTGTTAATCATTTTTGGTGTCTTAAAAACTTTAGGAATAGGGTATAGGAAAACCTAAACTTATTTAAAGGTAGGGATCAAATAAACCCCTCAGCCCCCCCCCCCCAAAAAATCCCCCCCGCCCAGCCGCAATTTGGGGGAGATAGTTTACTTGATGCTAACATTCTCAACATTCTCTCCATTTCTTAAGATAAGCTTATATACTGAACTAGCAAAAAGGCGAATCGAAAAATGGATTTCAGATTCGTGTTCTGCGACACTGGAAACCCCTACATACAAGTTTTCAGCAAAATCGGAGCCAAACAGCTTTTGGTTCCTCTTAAACCCCCCACCCTTAAAAAACTTAGAAATTTAAAATTTTTAAAATTTTAAAATTTTGCTACTAATTAATCAGACATGTATTGGAATGCACCCACACAAAGCTTTAACCAACTGGGCAAGTTTTTAGTGAAATAAAGCGTTGGGGAGAGATAATTTATATACTTGGGAATTGGGGGGGGGGAGAAATTGTTTACTTGATCCAACGTTAGTCCATATTGTGACAATGTGAATTAACTAATTTCATGCTCGATGCTCATGAAATTTGTGTAGATTCTTTTAAGAATGCAATTGATTTAAATTCAGTATTCAACAGAAAAGTGCCAGTAAACAATATAAAAGGGAAATATTAATTAATAATTAAAACGAATGCGAACTATTGAAATAAATTAAAATAAAATTTTTGGAAAAAATTGGCAAAGTTCTGGAACTAAGTATGTTTTGAATATGAATGAATATTTTAATTTTAAATCATATAAGCAATTTTCGGGAATTGCCCCGGTTACCCCCCCCCTCCCTACCGCACTCAAAATTCCTAAAACTTGACCAATTGAGCTAATATTTGGTATGGGAATATTTTTTTAGTCCAAATATCGCTAAAGTTTTCATTTTTGCGGAATTATGTAGACCTTTTTGATTTAAAAGGGGGTTCAAGGAAAACAGAAAATTTTGTCTCCGATTTTGCTGAATTGTTGCATACATGGTTTTTAGGGTAGCAGAACATAAATCTCAAGCAAAGCTTGCAAAGATATTCCGTGCCAAATTTCAGAGAGGTAAGGGGAAATTAATACAAGACCCAATCTCTTTTCAGAATACATACTCAAGTAATCTACGTATCTCCTCTAACGCTTTATCTTTCTCAAAGCTCTAATTTTGAATAGATGCACACAATTCAGATTAATATGCAGTAAAATTTTAGTATTTTTGAAATTTTAAATTTTTAAGTTTTCTAAAGGAACCAAAAGTTTTTCTCGTTCTTGCTAAAACCTTGTATATGGGGGTTTGCTGTAGCGTAGGGCACGAATTTAAAATCCGTTTTTTGAATCTCCTAGAGCCTAAATAAGGGACAAATTGCGAGCACGTAAGGTCGCCGGATCGACTCCCAGAATTGGTAAATTAGTTTTTCATTTTAATATTAAAGAAACAAATTAGTTTTTTCTGCTATTTTTAAATGTTATACATGCGAATGCTAATTATGCTTATAAACTTACGAATTCAAAACTTTAAATAAAATGAAAGTTGTGGCACTTTTATGTGCATAATCGCAAATAACTAATTAGTTATCGTTTTGTCTAATTTTTTATGCCAGGAATCAAAATTTTGGACATAAAATACTTGTGATTGTCCCTTATTTAGTGTATGAAACACTGTCCCTTATTTGGTATCCACTGTCTTTAATTTGGCACATAGTGTCCCTTATTTAGTGTTCAGATGGCAAATTTAGTCTGATAATTTTTAAACAATGTAAATTTAAAACTGCTTCAAATCTGATGCAAGCAAAATTGATTTTCTTGTGGGACAGAGCTTGAGCTTTCCACTGATCTAAACATTATCTAATGGTTTTCCATAGATGTTGAGAAAACGTAGTTTTTCTGCCAAAAGTTATATTTTCAAAATTTTGTCAGTTACGTGTCCCTTATTTGGTACAACCCACTATTGTTGACGGCATAAATCATAATGAAATTTGACGAAACTTCCAAAATAAGTTTTTGCATTCTAACACTCTCCGCGGAATACCGTTTCAAAGATTAGACATTTCCGTCCAGGGCAGTTTTTGCAAATTTCAGTTCGGCATCAGCTACATAGTCAAGATTATTCATTCAAAAGATCTCGTTGATCTCTACATTTTTGCGATATAAAGCATTTTTAGCATATTTCTATCGTGAGATATAGCCAATTACCTTATTTTGGCGTCAAAAATTTGCCATTTTTGCCAAATCAAATAATCCATTATATCTCCTGCAATTAGGTTACCATTCTATTTTTGATAACATTTTATTTGAGAAAACATCTAAAGCCAAATTGTCACACGGAATGCGAAATTTTTGTTGTAAGTTTAAAGCTTTTGTTGAAGCTTTCCGAGGCAATATTTGATCTTAAAAACTGGAAATGTTTAAGATTAAAACAAGCTTTTTCAAAATTTTCTAAGAGAAAAAAGGAGAAACTTTAATTCAAACAGCTACACATTTTGTATCTCTAGAATCTGTGAAATGAAGATTAGTAATTGTTGTGTTCACTAAGGTGTAGCAAGTGGGTTTTGTACCTACATTGAATGCTATCATTATGTCATGGTGCGAATGAAGCTCGTAGCGTGCACATCAGCAACAATGGAGAAAAGCCTCGGATAATTTCTTAAGCGTCAGCAAATCTGAAATGTTATACTAGAATTTCAAATTTAAAAATTTTATGTTTATTTCAGTGAAATCCTCAAAATTCGACCCCTGTCTGCGGCAGTCTTATCGAGCGAAGTGTCCGGCCAAGGATGATCCTCAGCGATTCACCCGATCTCAGTTCGTTCTCCGATACTATCGACGCGGAAGCGAGTGCATTTCCTATCCCTACGGACACTGTAAAAACGATGAGACAGAGGCGAAACTGTTTCGCTACAAGGAGGACTGTGAGAAGGCCTGTCTCCCGTCCCGGCTTCGAACAGTGGAGCCGGGTCGGCAACCGGCCTCCATGGGACCCACAGAGCTCCCGGTGACCAGCAAAGCTCTGTCTAGTAATGCTCAATTCTATTTTATTGTATGGTTTGTAGAATAGTGGAACATTAAAGGACCTTTTTAAGGAAGGGTAGAGTAGAGTTAAAATTAACTCGATCCTGATCATGAAAGAACCAAAGGATGAAAACTCAAGATTTAGTGGAGTTAGAACGAGCTAAAACAGTTAATTTTAACTCTACATACTCTACTCTTACTCTATATACTTTACTCTTTCGTGAAAAGTCCTCAATCCAAGATGAATTATAATCTTAATTGAGCTGCTTAAACTCTTCGCAGGACTTAAAAATTGTTTTAGTTTTTGTTTACGTCAGGGTTCGCTACTTCCGCTTTCTTCTAGTTCCATTACACTTGATGCTCAATTGTCAACAGATCAAACAACTGTCTAACTATTCAAATTGTATATATGCTCTAATAACAGCAGGGCTCAGAGTTTCTGCAGGTATTTCGCAAGAGGCGCCTATCCAGGGACAGGGAGCGCGAATCAAAGTGATAATCAAAATTGTGGACACCCTCCAGAATTCTATTCGTGTCATGTGCTTATACATTTTTCTAAGTTTTTTGCGCCTTTGTTTTTTCATTGTTGCAAGGATCCGCTCATTTCTCCAGAGACCCCCGAAAAACTCCTGCTGTCTCCCCGAATTTTTTTCTGGCTACACCAACTGTCTCAAGCGTCTTATCTAAGAAAATAATCAATGCCCTAGTGTTTATATACTACCTATATACTACCTCTTCTTATCTTCTTTTCTTGTTGTAGAGTGTGAGATTCAGCGGAACACAGCCATGATTGGCGACAATTCCCTGATCGGTGTCAGTTTTGTGCCCAGATGTGAAGCGGACGGTTCCTACAGTCCTCTACAGTGTCAGAGTGGTACAGGAATTTGCTGGTGCGTCGATGAGGAAGGTCTGGAAATTCCAGGCACCAGATCGCTAAGCACCAAGTCGACTGTTGTTTGCAAAAGCGGTAGGTGTCTTTTGAAATCAGGAATCTTCAGAACTTCGTTCAGTCTTTCACATGTAAAATAGAATCTAGGTTGTCCCTAAACAGAGTAAAGCATTAAGTCGAGTCGCTGCAGTAGTACGAGATTCCTCAAAGCCTACATCGACAATGCATTGCATTCTTTCAAATACTGTGTTTTCTGGGAAGCTCGTAGATGATACCTATATACTTCTACAGCCCTGTTTGTTGTTTATCATAATTTGAAATGACAAAATTAGTAAATACTACAGTAATCACTGTGCATAACTTGGTAAACCTGACTGCAATTGCGCTGTTGATGAGCACATGCCAAATATTCTCCCACTTTTTGAAGCTGATTTCAGTCAACAGTCAATTTAACGCTTATAATAGACTCATTCATTATTTTGTTTTTTGAAGGAGGCAAACCCGAGGGCGTGCGTTACAGAGGGAGCATTGCGAGCACCCGGATTTCGGCCGGTCCGACCAGTCCAACCCAGGAGCTGAGCTCAGCCGAGTCCAAACCAGGAACCTGTCCCCGACCAGAACCTTGGCAAGAGGGAATTTGCGTCAGAGAATGCAGAGTGGACGATGATTGTTCCAACGTCCAGAAGTGCTGCAGTACAGGATGTGGCAAACTTTGCATGACACCAAATGGTATGCTATTTTATGAGGGATGGGAGATTTAAAATTACCTTTGAATTAGTGCTTTATGGTTGCTACAAATTGTAGGTGTGCTCTTGAGAGAATTGGATAATATCGCAGCTACAGCAGTCTCCTCTTTGTTGCAACTCGCAATTTCTTTTCTCAGGCCCGTAGGCATCATTGTCTGTCTGAACGAGATAAACAAACGCCTGTTTCGCCTGTTCTCAGACATCTAGTATTTGACCCTTTGAACATTTTGTGTAATTGTCTAATCAAATCGTATTACAATGCTTGCTGTCAGCTGATTGGTCGAGCCTGTCAGCTGTGAGCAAACGGAATTCTCCACTCCTGTTCTTCCTAACTGCTAGAAGAGAAGATACAGCAGTGACTATCTTGACTATAACAATTTTTCATCCTTCGTACTTCTGTGTTCTGTCTATATTAAGGGTGACTTAAGGGGGGGTCCATTTTTGGCCGATTTTTCGACCATCTCCGATTTTGCTCATTTTCACATATTTTGTTGTCCGATTGGTATATTTTAACGAGTTTTTGAAATGAAGGTCGGATCTCTTACGGTTAGCGAGTAATTTCACCTCAAAGTTGATGTCAGTATGTGTTAAACATAGGAAAAGGAAAAAGTGGTGATTTTTTCCGTGCGCCAGAGAAATCTTGCCAACGACAAAATGGAGCACTTCAACGTCCATCCTATATCATATATACGATCTCGAAGGGTGATTTGTAGGAAGCAGAATTTTAATTTAGGCCTTCAAAAATTTTTAATTAATTTTTTAAGTTTGCGAACAGCCAAATTTGACTGTTTTGCAATGTTAAAATTGGGGGTCAGCAAGTTTGATGAAAAATTCTGAAAGCTGTAAGCAGAAATTAAAAATTCTACTTCCTACAAATCACAGCTTATGACAATACATTTCGAATGATACCAATTGATCCTGGTTACCTCTGTCCAATTTCGAGATTTCTCTGGCGCAGAAATCTCAATTTTTAGCAAAATGTAGGAAATTCCCGTTTTTTGGCCAATAACCTAGAGCTATGGCAACACAGACCTCTAAATTTTAGACTATCTATTTGCGCACGATTATTGATGACTTTAGGTCAAGTTTGGGCACAAATGGTGCAGGTTAGTGCACCCAGTTGGTCGCTGGGGTCATATATGGGGGTCTGACAACCATAATCTCAAAAATAGCGATTTCTCAAATTTTTCGAAATACGTCAAATTTTATATCAATCGAAAGCTCTCATTGTCGGGAACATTTTTTCTTCTTGGACCATTGCCCGCAAATGCACCAAATTCAAGTTATCGGCCGTTAAATGATTTTCGTGGTGAAGGCTTTCCAGCGTCGGTGCTACTTCCTAAAATCACTAAATAAAGTCATAAAGAAACGTTTTCCCATTAAAAGCTACCCTATGTTCTTTGTTTGCATCAGATATCAAACATACAACTGAATATAGCTCCATTCTCAAGGAAGTTCAGGTGTAAACTGCCTTTATTTGCTGCGGCACCGCCGTTTTCACCTGTTTTCAAATTGCATGCAATTAATAGCCGGTTACTCGTTAAGTACTGAACGAAACTACTCGAAATTGAATCTCGATATGCAGGACATATGTGACAAAATTTTGTGTGAAAATGAGCACAATCCGTGACCATAAAATTTTTCATGGTGGACCCCCCCCCTTAAGATTACAGGATTCCTGTAATTCAATTTCTAAGAGCCTTTATTTAAGCAGTGCCCTGTCCTTGTAAACTATAAGAACCATTTGTATTGCCTATTCACATTCATATTCATATTATATTTTTGCTCAAACTAAAAGACTATACAATAATCCAGTTGGATCCCATGTGCAAGCAAACCACCGGTTGACCTTGATACAAACCTAACTAAAAATCAATACAAGTTAAAATCGACACTAATTAACTATAAATAACTAACAAATTAATTAATTAACAACTAACTAATTAACAATAAACACTAATTGTTTCGTTACTTTCATGAAATTAGCTATCGGATTGGCAATTCCTATCAGCATGACGGCCGTTCGAAGACGGGAAACTAAGTCCCAGATTGACGAAGAAGTTCGCAGAGGTTTGAGATAGAGTTGGGACCGGTTCCAATTTTCAAAACCGGTTCCGGTTCCGGTTCTAGAGTACCGGTTCCGGTTCCGGTTCCGGTTCCGGTTCCGGTTCCGGTTCTAGCTTCCGGTTCCCGGTTCCAAGTAAAAAATTAGTAGTTACATTTTAACATTATTTAATATTGGATGCAGGTTCCCAGCAAGGGTTATACAATCAAAATTATAAAGCAATATTGTAAAACAATTGGAATAGGTAATGCGATAATGACCAACTTTTTTGTTTACTTTGAATTTTAAAGTTTTTGTCTTACTTTGAGTTTGCTCCATTACAAATGCTGTTACTATATGCACAACATACATTAAAACTTGTAAAAAAATTAAAACTTTAGTATGGTCGAGCAAATTGTTTCGATAATTAACGTTAAAATTCTACTGTGCATCTACATGCAGACAGCGCCTTCTGAACAGAATCTTGTAAACTGCACAAAGGTTTCAGTAAAACGTGCTGAGAATTGAGATATACTGGAGCTTAAATTTTTATTTCTTTAAAAAGAGTACAGTGTCTCTAAAGAAGCAAATAGTTTCCAAAAAATTTAAATGCATTTAAAATATTTAAAAGCTGAAAGCCAAATTGGAAAAAGAACATATATATTAAAGTTATATTTAACGAAGAAATGTACAGTCGCTTGATTAAACAAAATAGCTAACAGATTACTTCAACAGGTTGTTCATTACTTGAACTTTGATTGAATTTCGTCTCAGATACCGATTGCTTAAAAATGAGAAAATAAGTACTCAACTTTCGAAGTTTTCTACTCCTGTAAAATTTACTGCTTTTTTTAAAAAATATTGCTTCAATCTTGCGTGCTGACAACACCACTTCCATTTACCAATTTTTTGAGAAGATATACTCAATTTCCGACTACATCCCATCGGGCTCTCATCTTTTCTATGAGGTTAATATTCAGATATGTAAGCTCAGTGTTGGACGCGGGCCGAATTTTGCGGCCCGCACCCGCCCCGCAGCCCGCGCTCAGATTTTTGGCCCGCGCAGGGTCGGCCCGCGGCCCGCATCAATAAAATTCGGCCCGCGGCGACCCGCAACTAAATTTAGGTTGTGCAAGCAACATAGAATTAAATAATTGCTACTTTCATTGATTGTTCGACGTTTTTTTTCCATAGAAACTGCCGTATAAGCGCGATTGTTGTTTTCAAAAGCATTCACATAGTTGCAGTCGTGCGTTTTTCAAATTTTTATGCCTTCTAATGTAAGAATTTTGGCCTATCAATTGTATTATTGTAGTCCCCCGCTGCTCCTCAGCTATTTTTTAAAACTTTGAAAATTTCGGTGAATTTTGGAGTGAAATCCTATACTACTGGAAAACATTGCCCAAAACGAATTACAGTTACGGTTACGCAGAGGATATGTCTTAAACTTTGCGGTGGCATGTTCGATTTGACTGTAGTGCCTGCCTGTGGTGCGACCTGGGGAGGATCTAGACTCGGTGGGGAAAACTCCATGTGCGAGAAAAGATCCAAATTTCAAGATAAATTTTTTTGATGCAGCAAAAGGAAAATTCATGCAATTCTTAGCTCAGTAGAGCCTCCTGGCCAATTCGGTATAAATTCTACCTTTCTATTTTATCGGTACAAATTTTATCTTTCCAAGTGTTGTCCAGGTGACCGAAATCAAGTAAAATTCAACCAAAGTTTCAATTTCGTCAAATGGCCAATTGTTGATTAAGATGGGTCCGGGTTGGCTTTAAACCCAATAAAACGTTTTCTATGTGATAGTATGCTTAAAGTGCAGAAATTGAGCAAATTTAAAAATCTAAAATTTGCTATGTTTACGTGTTATGTACACACAAAATTCTCAATGGTCAAGTCAAAGGAGAAATCGGTGTTTAAAGACTGTCAGTCTGTAATTTAACTGGTCTGTCTGAAAAGCTAGAAAATACATTTGCTTGTTTTATGTCGCCAGTAAAATGTTTCCTTGTAAGCAAACCTCGATCTCTTTCCAATTCTGAAGTTTGAGATAACTACTTCGTTTGAAAACGACGCTCTAAAGGGACGATCAACCAATTGACAACTATTAAAAAATAGGGTAACACGGACTAAGGTGGCAAGAGCAGACAAAGATCGTAAACATTTGTTTTCAATTTGAACAAATCGAGTCCACCAAGACCAAACGCCACTTATTAGCTGCAGAAAATACTAAATGAGTAATATTCAAAATTATAAGAACAAGAGAAGTGGGGAAAGGAAGACAAAATATATTTCAATGAGGAAAAGTTCCATTATAATGCTAGAATTTGTCAAAAATTCAAACTTTCTTACCTTGTCTCACAAAAAAATCGGCCCGCGTCGGCCCGCGCGGGCCACTGCGGGTACTAATTTTTGGCCCGCCCCGCCCCGCCCCGCGGGTACCCGCGGGTGCCCGCGGGTACCCGCGGCCCGCGCCCAACACTGTGTAAGCTGGCTAAATTTTTCATTCGGCGCCCGTATCGGTCACGTCTGAACGAAAGTGCCCGTCTTCATCAATTACAATTAAAATTTTAGAAAACTTTTTTTAAAAAGAAAATTTTACAACAGAAAATTTCAAAAATTCGTTAAAATTTATTTAGAGACATTTTCACAACTGCATTTTGGTATTACGCAAAATTACTTAACAAAATTTGAAAAATCAGAAGCATGAAAACAAAAAATTACGAAATTCCAGAATAAAGGAAGTAGAATTTTTCCCTTGCAATACATGTTCCTATTTTAAGTATGTTTAACATTTAAGTTTTGTCTTAACTCAGACGGGATCATGTCACTAATGTTGAGTCAAAGAAATATTTGAAATTTCTCTTAATTCTATGTCTCGGCTTCAGCGAAAGCTGAAACTTGTCTCAATTACTGAAAATGGGAAGCGGGGAGTTTGTGTCACCTTCAGTGGAAGCTGGAGCTATGTCGTTTCCAGTTTAGGCTCAAAATTTATTCTATGGATTTCAGCTTCAGTTTCAGTGCCAATAATTGCACCTTCATTTCACGTTTAGTTTGAAATTCTTAATTATTATCAGTCTCATCCTACATATTTCGCCTTCAGGTCTAAATTTGTTCAGTTTCAGTTCAAACTAGATCTTTAGTTTCAATTTCAGTCACTAGTTTGAAAAAGATAATATGAATGGCAACACTGAATGGCAACCACAAATTCCAGCTTTTGCAAAATTTAAACCCCTGCAAAAAATTAGTTCATGTCCATTTTTAAGAGTGGAACCGGCCGGTTCTAAATCCTACCGGTTCCGGTTCCGGTTCCGGTTCTAAAATTCCCTCCGGTTCGGTTCCGGTTCCGGTTCCGGTTCCGGTTCCAACCGGTTCTAGTGGAACCGGTCCCAACTCTAGTTTGAGAATGCCAATTTTTCCTGAAATTTAGAATTTTTTGTCTTTGGCAACAAGTTTGTCCGTATTCGCTTTCAAATTAATGTTGCTGAAAAAGTTGGTTCGAATAATTTAGAAAATGCGAATCTTGAAGCAATAAACTATTTCCGTTTTTCGCCGAAATATTGGCAAGTTAATAAATACTATAGAAACCTTTTTTGAGGAATTTCCATAAACCTATGACAACTGATTTTTAGCGCTTTCCAACAGTTTGGGTACTTCTGATTATTTGTCAGACCGTCTCTTCGATGAAGGTGAGCCAGGACACAATGCAATACAAGGGCACAGTCACTCAAATTCACATATTCACAAACTTTTGTGTTAACATCTGATAGCGTCGTTCACTACTGTCACTACTGTAGAAATTCACAGTTACTGCATTTCTAGAAATTGCACAAAACTTGCGCAGAAATTGCACGAGAAATTTCACACATTGCAGCAATACACTTACACTGCTTCCCCACTGATTGGACCCAAATTCACTAAGCCAAATACCATTTTCTAAGTTAATGCCTGATCAAGTATAGCAAAAACTTTAAAACTTTAAGCAGATCCAGCATAAACGTGTTGTTGATACCCCTGTAATGAACAGCCTTGGGGCCTGTCTGGGAGTGGACAAATTTCACTACCCGGACTATACCTAGAAATGCTCGTCCGGGCAAACAACGTCAACCGCTATTCGCTCAGTCAGATGTGGATCTGGATAAACAACTTTTTAACGGATTTTAACAGTTTTTTAACAATTTTTCTTCTGTTTCTAATCAGTTCACATGTTCGCAGTTCTCCGACAGTCGATTGACTTTGTTGATCGTATTTTTGATCAATGATGTGCACCATTATCGTATCCACTGATTTACGTTAGTCCGCACAACAGTGCACTACTGAATAGAAAACACTGTATATAATGTAATACCAGCGGGCAATCATTTTTATTCATTCTTATTCACACAAAGACATTTTGTCTCATTTCTAATACAAGAAATCACAGGAAATCACAGGAAATCACAGTGACTCTCAGAAAATCAATGACAATAGACATTGCACAAACTAGCTTAGCTAACGGTTTAACTATGCTAAGCTTAGCTACTTGTTTTGTCTTTGTTTTTTATGTCTCATAGCATCTATTCTGCATCTATGCGCCTTCTTAATTATTCTAGATTCTGGTTGCACTGAAGCTCTATTTTGATTAAGTTAAGTTAAGTAAATAAGGTTAAGTAAGGTCAAGTAAGGTTAATTAAAAAATGAGTTGCTACTTTCAAAAAATTTATTCACGACTTTTCATTTTAGGAATAACTTTATGCGCAAATGGTGATCCGTTGTTTCGTGAGAACGGTGAACTGCGAAGCTGCGATGACAAGCCGTGCTCAAAAGGTTACAGTTGTACGAGAACGGGCCAGTTTTCACTATGTTGTCCGACAAAATCAGGCGGAGCCGAAGGCAAGCAGCTAGTATATGTCTAAATATTCTGTATATAATAATAAAAATAAATTCGATTAATTTTAACAAGCTGATGAGAATAATAATTAGCCTTTCCTATGCCTGCTTCCCTTACTGACATCTTAACGTGTCTTTTACAGAGGCACGGGCGACGGCTGGAATAATATTTTAATTAGTTATTAAAACTATTAATTACTAAAACAGTTATTAGTGTCATCAGGAGTCCAGCTGATGGCCCTGTGGTGTACTTAGCATGACTGTCTCAATAGTGGAAGGGTCATGGTTAGATCCTCGGCTGGCTGAAATTCTTCACTTTCAATCCTGAGTGAAAAGATTAATTTCGCCCTTCCCATCTGTCTCGCAGGTCCTGGTTTCAAGGGTGCCCGACGACTCCAGTCTTGGGCTTGTCCTCGGTTTCTTCTTGATCCACCAGCTCTAGTAAAAGCGCCACATAACAGATGAACTGTTTTTGTTGAAATCAAATGTTACATTCATTTTAGGAAATTTGGCTGGCAGCCTAAGAGTGGGGGAAGGCGAAGAATTGAAATTGAGCAAATCTGAAATGTGCAATTTGCCCAAAGAAAGAGGAGATTGTGACAAATATCAACTCCGATTTCACTATGACCCTCAGTCTGGACGATGCAAGTACGGTTACAGTCAATTTCGCAAAAGTAGTATAAGTTAAGTATACGTTAAGTATATTAAGAAGGTTCCGTAATCTGGCTGCTTCTGCTCTTTACATTTTGTAACGGAGGTACTCCGAACCAGACTATGCTGAATGTTCTCCTTTCAAAGGGGAGTTGGAAATTTTTTTACCAGTCCACTGTTTGGAGGCACAGCAGAAAATTACGGTAGTTTCGTTTATGTAGCTTGCATTCAGATTTTTCATTTGAAGGAAAGCACCAGAAAATCACCAAAATGAAGTATGATGTTTGATGAGGGGAGGGGAGGCTTAATGCTCTAGTTTCAGTGTACTTACTGAAATGACGTTCTAAGAGCTTGGACGTCGTTACACCGTCGGAAAGAAGGGGAGGGGGGGAATGGCCCAGCCAACGAAATCTGTCCTTCTTGATGTCAATCGTCTGCTGAAAGGACCAGCGTTAGCCAGTTCATGGAGAATTTGTCTTCTAGAAATCATAGCCACTATTTGGAACCTACCTACATACAAAAAACTGTATTTATCGATGAATTTTGTCCAAAGTTTCGATATCTTTATAATTTACTGGGAAGGACCTGAAGGCTAAAATCTTATTTAATTTAATGTTTACGCGGAATATAATAATTTTTTAGACAGTAATATGATGTCAGTGTTTTACAATTGTACAATGACTGCTCAAAATTATTAGCTAGCCAAATTATTGTGTTTTTGCCAATTAGTGACAATGGCTTCTTAAGATGAAAAAACTTGTGAGATGTTTGTTTGCAAATGACTATGCTGAAGTTTGCATAATTTTACTTTTACCTTTACTTTTACTTTACTTTTACTTTTAACTTCTTAAATTCTAGGTACTTCTTTTATGGAGGGTGCGGTGGAAATCTGAATAATTTTAAGAAGCTGGAAGAATGTAAAGCGTTTTGTGAAGACGGTAAGCCAATCAATATTTTGTCAATAAATAATTCACAAATCTAATTGCTCGCAATTCGTTAAGTTATTTACTATGTACTGAACCCAAACTGTCGCTGTTCATAAGCTTGTGATCACTGAATTACCCAGCACAGTGACGTCACAGTACCTCACCTCGCCGAGGCTTTCCAAAATTTGAGTCACAACTACTGCGCTGATAATCAGACTGAGAGTTCACTAATTTTGATCATTAAGTTTATGCAACGGAAATTCTAGCACTGATATTTATCAGTCTAACAATCTAACAGTCCATCAGTGTTTTCATGTAACGCAGTCCTGGACATTGGTGACTACAGTGCACTACTCTTGTTATTTATTAGCTTACATTTTATTAAATACTTTTCGCTAAGTTAGATTGATCTTTTAGGATCTGCTGGTGACGCTCCCATCAGCAAACCATCAGACAGTCTCGATACCCAGGATACGAAGTCTGCATCAGGGAAAACCGTGAGCAAAGATATACTGCCAGTGGAACCGGATGTCTGCCTGCATCCGGAAGACCCTGGAAACTGTGGAAGACAATTTTTCCGATGGTAAGAATAACACAGGATCAGAAAAATGGGTTGGAAAAAGTGAAAAAGGATTAGTTCCGCAAAATTCAGCTGAAGTGGCTCCCTTTGGTGCAAACCTTCCTTAGCTTCCGAAGTGTATAGTAGAAGTCTCAGGTAGCAAGGAATTAGTTTTAGTTTTGAAAACGCTCGACAGTCTGACGTGTTTCACCTCAGAAGACCACTGGGCCCATGACCAATTAGGGCAAAAAATGGAACAAACTTTAAAGAGAATCGACTGACTGAACCAGCAGATTTTAATTAAGACTCACGTAAGACATCGCGATAAACTATCACAACAGAATATAATTGGTTACTATAGTTGCTGTGGTCATAGGAACAAAACTTTGATTTGCTATACTGTCAATATGGTGTCATAGCAAACCTTTATTTATGCTTTTTATTATTTGTTTTGTAGGATATACGACGATGCTCTTCAGGACTGTAGAGAGTTTACTTACAGCGGCTGCGGAGGAAATGGAAACAATTTTCCTGATCGTGAACTGTGTCGAGCTGTTTGCGTCGGTAAGTAAATTTTGGTTTCAACTAAACCTAAACCGTGTAAAGAAACGCTAAGCAATGGAATAGAGCAAAACTTGGAAGATTTGCAAAGGTAGGGTGCAAAGATAAAAATATGTTTTTACTCTGCTCTTACTAGGAAAGTTAAGTTGAGGATTTGTGCAGTCTTACTTTTTTCGGAAACGAAAGCAAAAATGGTAATTTGAGAATTCGGCTATTTATCAAAGTGACTTAGCGAATGAGTATTAAAGGTAGCTAGATTTGCTTTACTTTTGATTTTTCTTTCAACTAATCAAAGGAACCGAGGTTGCTGCGTTCTAGAGAAACAGTCAAGCTGTTTCGGATGATATCGATATTCACGATTGACATAGGACGTTTGGTACTAATCATTGTGTAAACGTCAATGGTTTTAAAGCGGTAATCTTTAAGGTTCAAGAATTATTGGTTATCTGATCACTTATTTTGGTGTTTTCAGAGAGCAAGCTGCCGATATGTAGGCACGTTCGTGACCGTGGCTCATGCGCGGGCAACTTTAATCGATGGTTTTTTGACTACATGGAAAATGAATGCAAAGAATTCAGCTACTCAGGTGAGGATGTCGCATTTTTAGCGATTTTAATGAATTTTAATGCTAAAAATGTACAAGCTTTGGTAGAAATCGCTGAGAGGTGTACATACATTAACACGGGGACAGATTCTGAGGGGTCTACCCCGACCCTGGCGAGTTACCTACCCCTGAAAAATTCCAAAACTTTTAGGGGTCGGACCCGAAATTAGAAAAACTTGTGAATTTCTAACGTTTTTGACAAAAAATAAGTAAAAAGTGACAATGTTTAAGAAATTTTTGAAAAAATCGCTAAAATTTGCTAAAAATTACATACTTTTGGTAAAAATCGCTGAAGGGTCTACCCCTTTTTTCCTTTCTGGACGAGAGGGTCTGCCCTTTTTCCTTTTCGCTGAGAGGGTCTACCCGTTTTTGTCGGTCTGGGGGGTCTGCGAAATAAAGTCTTCTAACGAAAAGCGGAATCGAGATAAAATTTAGATTTGTATTGTACGATACAAAAACTCTTATCTGCAACTTTCAGCAAAATCCACCAATCCAATTCACCTTTTGGCTTCACTTCACATGGACTTGTTAATAAAAAAATTAGAATTTCATGAAATGAAAAGGAATGTGATTATATCTACTTAGTACCTTATGTAATTACAGACATATAAAATGTTAACCAGATTTTTTCAGTTTTAAAAAAATGTAAGCACGATGTGAACATAACAAGACCCACTCACATCAATTTGCTGCGAAGAGAATTGAAAACGTGGACTTCCACTAACCTTTCCTTGATAGTGGCATATTTTATTTAGGCTGTGATGGAAATGGAAACAATTTTGGATCAGAATTTGAATGTGAAACTAGATGTAAACGATCCGGCATTAAAGGTATAATAAATAGATTATATGGATTTATATTATAGACTATATAGATCTGTATTTATTATAGACAGCAAATAAATAAAATCGGCGGAGATTGCACATTACATATAATTACTTTGCACTGAGCTGTACTTTGCGGTTTGCATGTATTTTTGGAACAAGCTATTAATCTGGGCCACATTGCAAAAGATTCTCCTAAGTGCTCTTCTAGGAGTTACGCTGGTCGTTCCCCAGAAGTATTAGAAAAGTTAGGACTGGTAGATAACACTCCTACTTTAGGAGATTCCTGTGAAAGCCAATTCTCCCCTAATTGGCCACCTACGCTGAACTTAGGAGTGCTCCTAGCTTAGGAGGATCTTTTGCAACCGCGACATTTGCTTATTTTAGCGCCAGCACCAACATTATCACCACCTGCGCCTCCCGCTCCCCCTGGATCACCGGCAACAAGAGGCCCTCCTGGACCAGGTATACAGTTATATACTGTATACTCATACTCATATACTATATATACTCATACTCTATACTCAGTGCACCTGTGGCTCAGTTGGTAGAGCGTCTGTGTGTTAAGCAGACGATTGTGGGTTCGAATCCTGCCAGCTGCTCGGTTATTTTTGGTGCTTGCGTGCTACTTTCTATCATAATTTGTGAAGCAGCAATCACTGTTTACAAATTCGTTTTGTTGCATGCAAGCCTTTTCAAATCAATCTTTTCAAACCAATCACATCAAATGAAGAGGCAAGTGCAAATCTAAACTCAGGTACGGAAAGATCGCAAATTCTGTCATTTGTCTGTAATCAGAATGATTTGATAGACGAATATTCAGGCTTGTATGTGAGTACAGAAGAAGACTATGGTATCGGACGGACAAATTAGAGTAAACATTTAGTAGCTTAGCTGCAGTAGCAGAAATGGTAGATACGTTCGTGTACAACCTTTCCCGTAGCTATCAAATGATGAGTAATTTTATGCAAATTCTTTCCTTAACATTCTGAGAGGTTCTACGCTTTTCTTTGGCTTTCAGCGGAATCCCCGTCATCTCCGCTGATTATTCCACTGGATCACAGTGGACCTTCCTCGCGGCCGGTCAACTGTCCAACCGTTGGATCCGCCAAGATCGATCCAGCTTGCATTGAAATAACTCGCAGTGACGGCTGCTTGTCTTGTGGTTGTCCAACCAGAGTTGCCATGCCAAAGAATGTAGGCTTACATGTAGTTGCTGCAAACAAATGATTTTCATAAGCATAGCTATTTAATTGAGTACAAGGCGTAGGCATGTGAGGGTTTGATCGACCAAATGTTACCGACAAAAGTGTGGGGACAGTACTGGTTTTCCACCCCCCCCGCCCCAACTTCACCAAATTCGTCAAAGCAATCGTCTTGCAGTGCGTTGCGACTGGATCAGGAGTGTTCATCTTCAATTTCAAGTCCGATTTTCATGAATTAATTGACATTTTTTTATTTTGGTAACGAGATCCTGCAGTTCAAGAGTGTCCACCTGTCCTATGTCCGGCAGAGTGTATTCAACATGTCGTCGGTTCTGTCCGCTCTGCGAGTGTCGTTCCAACACCCGCATCCAGGTAAATCATCCCGTGCTTTATATATTTAAAAAATAGCGTTTTGGTTATCCCAGCTTTACAGCCAATTTCATATTGTCTACCAAAGACTTCCATTTGTTTGTGAGTTCCCTAAACTGATTTATTACAATAAAGAATAGCTAACATTTATAAACTACGTAACAAAGTGGGGACCTGTTTGCATTTGTGGCTTATGTCGATCTGAGTAGGGGCAAAGGTTTTCTTCTATTTAAAGGGATTAACTTAATGACTCTGTCCACTTGAAATCAGCAGGGGTCACTTTCTTTCTAGGCTCTACTAATAGTCCATTTTAACTCTGACGCACTGGGCAAAATTAAAAAGAGGGAGTGAATGTTAAAAGAAAGTTTCTTCATATCTACAACTAAAGTTAAAAATATTAAGAATCCAAACTATTAACTACCAAAAATGCTGTTAAAGCAAATTGTTGAAGAGTAGTATTTCAGCCGCTTAGTTATTGAAAATTTAAAGTTAGCATTGATATTAAAGGTACCGTTAAATAGATGTTTTCATGTTAATGTTTACAATTGTAAAATTTGAAAGTTGTTTGAAGTCTCTTAGTTTTTTCACTGAAATCTTAAATTGATTACACGTTTTTTAATTTTTTAATAACTAAGAAGCTAAAATACAACTTTGCAACAAATTATTTTAACAGCATTTTTGGTAATTAATCAGTTGATTCTTAATAATTTTAACTTTAGTTCGTAGATATAAAGAAACTTTCTTTTAACATTCCCCCCCTCTTTCAATTTTGTCCAGTGCATCAGAGTTTAAACGGACTATTAGGAGAACTAGATAAAAATTGATCCCTGTTGATTTTTCTTGGACACAGTTTTTAATTTAATCCCTTAAATAGAAGAAAATCTTTATCCCTACTCAAGTCGAAATATACTGCCTTTGTTTTTAGAGTTACATGTAGGCACAGATTTTTGGAATTATATATTACTTATAAAGTTGCAGAATGTCTAGTTAAGGTGATGTGATCATGTTTATTATCTGAAGTCCTCTTATGACTAATTTTTATTCCATGAAGGTACTCTTACTATACGGCCCGTCGTGTGCAGTGTAAGCTGATCTGCGGTTTGGTGTGTGTAGAAAGTGGCAAGACTTAAAATTTTCTATGTTTTCAAACTTTAAAATTGTCTGTCCAACCTCACCAACTTTTACTGTGAAAACGCAACACGTCCATTGATTAAATTTTCACATCTTCGATGTCATGGCGAAAATTTCTCGCAGTTTGATGCAAGCTGACGAATACGTAAGTACGTAGACATTTTCTGATTTGCTGAGTCTTAAAAAATACAAACGATGAAGATTTATTATTCGATGAATACAAAGAGTATAAGGTTCAATACGATATATATTGTTGTTTTTGTGTAGTAGTGAACCCCAGTGTTAGTTTTTTATATATGACATGTTGTGTTTGTGTATCACATTTTCATAAAACAGAAAAAATGATACAATAATATGATTTCTACTCTGTAGAGACTCTATTGTTTTCAACTTATAAGCTCAGCTCATACATATGCATG
>JASAND010016695.1:0-29741 GCA_030248195.1 Trissonchulus latispiculum
TTGTACTTCGTTCAGTTACGTATTGCTCATGTAACTGCACTACGAAATGCCAAACAAATCGGTGTAAGTTGGAGGAAGGCTGGGCAACTCTGCAACAGTGGATGCACAAATCTCTGAGCTGCGCCAACAAATATATATTGCGCGGCGGGAAAAACTCAAATTTTCCAATTTTGGCTGTAACTTTTCCATTAAGCGACAAATCAAAAATCTAACGAGAACTACCATGAGGCCTTGCGAAGAGCTTCAAAATGAGCCATAAAACGTCTCTCTAGCACTTACGGTTGGTGAGAAATTTTCGACCAAACCGATGGGAAAAAAACCAATGCGGGAAAAAACCCATGGGCCGGAAAAACCCAGCCTAAATTTTTGCTGGAAGCATGCCAGAACAGTTTTGACTATACCATTCGAAAGAGCAGGTCATTTATAGTACATCTGAATCAAAAAATATCAATATTTTTGTAAAAATTCATGTCAAATTGACTTTTGAAAATTTCGTATGTTTAAGGGGGGGGGCTACTTGGATCAAAAATTCTACCTTCACGGATTTCGCTCAAATTGTGCCCATTGATACTCCTTAGGGTCCTACACAAACCATTGAAATTTGAGCTGATTTCGTCCAGGAATAAAAAAGTTACAGCCATTCAAAATTTCCAATTCCTATTCAAAATGGCCCAAAATCGGAACTTTAAAATTTTCACTTCTGACAACGATAACTTACCCAAATCAAAACCGTTCGAAACGTTCTATAGCTCATTTTGTAGCTAAATCCAATATCTAAAACTTGTCGAAGAGCTTTTTTCAAATTTTGGTATCTAACTATTGTAGTAATCGTTTCTGGGAGAGAGCCCCCAAAACTCTAAAATTGAAAAATCAGGAAGATACGGTTTTCAACCGATAACTTGAAACTGCTACAAAATAGATGTTTGTGCCAAGAAGAAAAGTTGTTTAGAATTGTAAAAGCTATCGATTGATGTAGATATTGTGCATATTTGTAAATTTCGAAAAATTTCGAAAATGTCACATTTTGACTTATTTTTGGGGCTGCTTCACGGAAACGATTATTACAACAGTTAGAAACCCTAAGGAGTATCAATTGGCACAATTTGAGCGAAATCCGTGAGGGTCGAATTTTTGACCCAAGTAGCCCCCCCCCTTAACACGTAAACATAGGCAAATTTTGGAATTTTTTGAAATTTGCTTATTTTTTGCAGTTTAAGCTTCCTATCACATAGAATACGTGTTTTTATTGCATTTAAAGCCAAACCCGACCTATTTTAGTGAAAAAATAGCAATTTTTGACGAAATTTGAAAATTTGGCTTGAAATGGCACCATCTCAGATTTTGGCCACCTGGACCACACATAGAAAGTCGAGCCTAGGTAAAATCTATACCAAATTAATCAGGAGGCTCTAGAGCTAAGAAATGCATGAATTTTTCCTATGCTGCTAATGGTTAGAAAAAAATTCATTTTGAAATTTGGGTTTTTCCCCGCACATGGGTTTTTTCCCCGCCGAGTCTAGGTGACCTCCAGGTCGCACCACAGGTACTAGAGCCAAATTGCATACACCATCGTGAAGTTCGAGATATATCCTCTGTGAAACTGTAATCCGTTTTGGGCTAGGTATTTCCAGTGCTTCAGGGCAGGCCCGCACCCAGGATTTTGAAAAGGGGGGGGTCCAAGGTAAAACGCAACGGGGGGTCTGGGGGGCGGAGCCCCCCAGAAGTTGAAGAATTTTTGCATTTTTGCCCTAATACAGTACACTAGACGTTTATTTCTTGCAAAAAGTAAATTATCGCGCCGAAGGCGCGAAAATTTTTTAAAAATAGCAGTTTTTGCCATAAAAATAGCAAAAATTTTCCATTTTGTCATCCCAAAAGGGGGGGGGTCTAGACCCCTTGAACCCCCCCCCCCTGTGTGCGGCCTTGCTTCAGGGTGACCTCCCAAAGTTGACCCTACCTAAATATATATTGGGACCAAAAATTCCAAAATTTTCAAAGTCCCAAAAAATTTGCTGAGAGGCTGCGGGAGCTACAATAACACACCCTCTAGGGTAGTTTTGGACGCTCTTTGAGATAGGCTATTAAAATCAGATCTAGCTCGTATGGGTGACTCACACTGGCGATGGGTTTTCCCCGCATATCGGATTAGGTTTTTTCCCGCCGCGCTATAAATTGAATTAAAGGACTTGTGAACCAAACTTTAGAAGCTAGAAATCCAGACCCTTACACATTTCTAAGCACTCCTAACTGATTTACTAGTTTGATAGTTTGTAATAAGATCTGACTTACAAATTCTGGTTATGAATAGCCATTCGCTATTCATTTCGCGTTTTGAATGGGAAAGCTATTCATTTCGCGAATTGAATGACTTCTGTTATTCATTTCGGGTTTTGAATAAAACAGCCATCCAATTCCCGAAATGCATAATTTCGGATTTTGAACGTAACATATACGTATAGTTTGAAGTTTCTGTTGGAGCTAACGGAGGGGAGTTTGTGGACGTAGCCTCTGCAACTTTCGTTCCCTTGAAATGTGCTGTCATTTTCAAGCCAATTTCCGCCGCTTGGGTTCGTCAATGCTGCCCAAGTTGGGAAAAGCGAGCCGTGGCGGGAACCCCAAAAACCATGTGGTGGTTTGTAAAATTCGGGTTATACTCATCTCCTTCAATAACATATAAACCAAAATTTTTAGACAACAGCTAAGGTTTTGCTTCTAGATTTTGGACTGACCGTTTTCACCTTGATATATTTTCCATTTGATGCAATGATTCAATCGGAAAGTGGTGGTAGTTTGGTTCAGCGAAAAAGTCAAGCTGTCAAGCAAGCAGCGGAAATACAGAATGTTTCAAAGCAAGAGACTACAGAAGACAAAGATAGTTTTAGTGATTCCGACGATCAAGATTCCAAGACTGCTCGCCTTACACTCATGGAAGAAGTGCTGTTGATTGGATTGAAAGATAGAGAAGTACGTATATTTGCGTTGTGTTCTCTGCCTTGAAACACGTAGCTTAACACGTTCATTCAGATGGTTCTTTTAGATTGCGAATAGTGTGCGGATGATCAATGGATGTCCGAAATATAATTCTTATCTCGGGATACGTAGGTTTTGTTGGCGCTGTTTGTAGCAGCACCCTTTTTATCTAGCACACCTAAAAGTTTGGTATAGTCAGGGGGGGGGGGTAAAAACAACGATTTTCGAAATAAGGTTATTACTCGCTACAGACTGTAGCTAGCCAGACGCTTTATATACCAGCATGTAGGGCTTGGCCTGTACTTTCTATACCACCAGTAAAATCAGCATTCGGTTGTACTTCTAGTAGGCTAGCCTCAATATAGACCATCTTTTTCCCCCACAAGTGGGGTAAAAAAAGATGGGGTGGGTGGGAAAAGATGGTATTTCGTTCCTTTACCACCATAACAGCAGATAAATGGCATTTAAAGGCATAAAACGCAATATCTACTTCTAAAAACTCGTTGCCGGCAGCCAGGCTTAGTATTATCCATCATATAAGCCAAACTTAGCAATGGGCCAACATTGCTAGGAAATTAAGATTTTTGGTCTACAAAATCTTATTTTTTTGGTAATTTATAATTTAATCGCCTTTTGTGTTAACTTGCAATGATAAAATACACCATTTTGCAATATTAACCCGCAAGAAATTGAGTGTTTTATTTATGATGGGTGGCAAAATCGCACAAAAGTGTTCAGGGGTCATCCATTTCGGGTGTAGTCTTTTGCATATCCACACTTGTGAAACTCTCTGGAATGTCCACAGTTCATAATATCACAAAAATATTGTTTATGACCCTAATTTTCTTGTTATCCGCATGATTTACCCCCCTGGGAATATTTGCCACAAGGGCAGGTCATATGACGCTTTTCGGCAGCGGAAGGTCAATTGGGGGGTATAACAGTTCAAATGAGTAAACAATTAGTCGTTATTTTTGCTTAAATCAAAAAAAGAAACTGCGGGGGGAAAAAGCACACCGTTGTTTTTCCCCCCTTTGGTGGGAAAAGTGCGGCGGGAAAAAGATGGTCACTATTTCTCAACCGTGTGACGTAGCGAAAATCCGACTAGCCCACGTTATAGAGCACATCCACAAACCCCTTCGTGCACAAAAGAACTCCTGTAACTATTACCAGTAAGTTGGCATAATCTTAGAAAATTTGAAAAATCCTTAGGTTTTTGGGCAATTTTTGGTTGTCAACTTCGGTCCCATGCCACACGAACGCTCAATCGACGGGTAAGGTAATTTGTATTATGATCTTAAAGTACAAGACTCGAACATTCATTTGCACTAGATTTTGTATCTCTATCATGTGCCAGTCGAGCAGGGTGAGCCGTTGTTTTCCCCCACTTTGCTGGGCTTATTCTAGGGATTTTTTCTTGGGGGGGGCCCCCCCCCAAAGGTCCGAGGGGCAAGGAATTTTTGGGGGGGGGGCGAAAATTTTTCGAAAAATATGCTAAAAATAGCGCTATTTTCCTGGCATATACTATAAAAGTTGATTTTCATAGCAAAAATAAGTAGATTTAGTGTTGAAAAGGGCAAAAATTGAGTAAAAATCTCCGGCGAGCCGGAAAATTTTTGAAAATTTGGCCTTCTGAGCTATTTTTTCAGGGCAAAATTTGGTACCAAAAGGGGCGCACACTTTTTTGGGGGGGGGGGAGCGCTGTTGGGGGGGGGACGATTTTTGGGGGGGAAGGGTGTTTATAGGGGGGGGGGCCCCCACCCCCCCCACTAGAATAAGCCCAGCTTTGGCGGTGATGCTTTTCCCCCCTCTGACTAGGTATACTGATTGTACGTAGGCTTGCGAGGAAGTTTTTTGAAAATCTGCTTCCACGTTTCTGTTGTCATTGCTAGGCAGGACCTATGTGGTTCTATATGCATATATACGCACATCATCGCGCTGGTGCTTACGGACAAATCCGCCTTCTTTTACGGGTTTGTAGATTATGTCGTACGTAACGGAGGAAGTTGTTCCTATATAGTCAAGTTCCTAAAAAGTGTATTGGTGACAAATTTCCCATAAAACCAGTGCCAGATCTTCCAGGTACTTCTAGCCGTTTCGAGCCAATCTTGGCGGCACATATATTATATAACAAGTAGAAGACCTTAGTAATAGAGTGTATCTGTTTGGGTTATTATCTGGTGAAGCTAGCTAGAAGGCAACCAACCCAAAACCACAACGGAAAACACGCGAAGTCCCCAATTGTTGTTGATAGGTTAGGTACTAAAGTACTCACGATACCAAAATTTCATGTCCCACTGGCTCCTACGCAGCGGCCTGGGCCACCCGATTTTTTTGGGAATAGTTTCCAAAAAGCCAGTTCGGACTTTGCAAAATACGTAGGTCACATCAGCCTCAGTAAGGTGATATGAACGCTGTTTTAGAACGTTTTACCCCAAAAAATAGCATGATAACTTTATATTTGAAATCTTTGGTGTGATTTGACTTTTCCGACTGCCTGAACCTGGTCCGGGCCCAAGTTGGTCCTTCGAAGTACTGGACTTGCTTGGCCAAAAACTGATATTTACAGTCTAAATACGTAATGCTGGAAACTCGTCTCCTAGTTATGAAACGGTTCTACGCAAAACGTCAGTTGTTTGACACACTGTATTTTTGTGTTTTCGGACACTTTTTTTAAAGAAAACACAAAATTTAAAAAAACACGAAAAAGCACACTCAAATTTTCACTTGAAGAAGCCAATTTTTAGTCATTTTGGCATAATTTCAAGCTTTTTCCAAATCATTTTGCGCCTTCGGCGCAAAGAAATAGTATGTCCTCTATATATTTTACTTCTGTTTTTTTCGTCTTAACATAGTTGATCATAGCATAGCAAAACCTTCATTATCCTAAGCAACACTGCCATTAGGGACTGTACAAATAAATGAAATTACGTTTCAAAAGTCTGTATCATGAGGGTGCGCGGAGCGCCCCTCATAATATGAGCTATAAAGGCACTTTGCGGATTAGGGAAACTGTTAATTAGCCAAAACTAATTAACGGCAAGGAGTTGAGAGCTAAAGTTTACATTTTTGAAATCTCCAGGCCAAGAGCTTTCGAATGATACCAAACTTGCCCGGAAAAAATGAACTTTGAAAAAATCGACTTTCTGATACAATTTAAAGAACCACAAAACAGAACAAAGATTAATGTGGACTATATTAATAAAAGTATGGTAGTAAAATTGTAGACTGTTGTGGTAAAGAAATAAGAAATGCAAGATCATTGTGCCAGATTACATATATAAGTGCATCATTTTCATATACGGACCGCCTTGTTATGCCCGACTGACCTGATTGTGGGACTCATCAGGGGCTTACAATCAGGTTATTTTAGTGATTAAATTAACCACCCATTTTTAGATAAAAAGTCGTTTCGTCCTATGGCGACCAACTCCAGACATACGTGATGTTAGAAGCACGCATTCAATTAGTGCATAAATACGTATATACACTGATACAGTAGACACAACAAAAGCAGTGATAAATTAAGCTGTAGTCAGTGAAAGATAAGTGATTATAACCTAACGTAAACGCAGGGTTTGCGATAAGGTGCCGTCATCCTGAGCGAATGATAACTTTTCATAAGAGATCCTCCAAGCGGAGGATTTTCATAAAGTGGTTAACATAAACAATAGAACACAAGTACCACAACAGCGACATTTAGTGTCCATTATTTAAATAAAAATGTCAAATTTGGGTGCGAATCCGCACCGGCCCAAGGCAACCAGGTGGGAGCAAACCTCAAAACCGTTCCTGGCCACCAAGGGCAGAGCAAATTAAAGAACCACAAAACAGAACAAAGATTAATGTGGACTTTATTAATAAAAGTATGGTAAAGTTTAAAAGTGGGTTTTTCTCTGTATCGACCACTTTTATAGGGCGATTTTTGCGCACACCGATTTTTCAAACGGCCCATAGGAAAAATTTTTCTATACTAATTTTTGATTATCTAGGTGGCCTATTGACCAGTGGTCAAACCCCATAAAACAGCGTTTTTCGGGGTTTCGGTAGGGGGCATATATAGTAAATCGACTACGCTCGTTTCAATGAGCATATTTTCAGAACCGACGCAAATGACCACTGGTCACTATGGCCTTGGTGGCCTATTGACCAGTGGTCAAACCCCCTAAAACAGCGTTTTTCGAGGGTTTGGTTGGGGGCATATATAGTAAATCGACTACGCTAGTTTCAATGAGCATATTTTCAGAACCGACGGAAGTGACCACTGGTCACTATGGCCTAGGTGGCCTATTGACCAGTGGTCAAACCCCCTAAAACAGCGTTTTTCGGAATTTTGGTTGGGGGCATATATAGTAAATCGTCTACGCTCGTTTCAATGAGCATATTTTCAGAACCGACGGAAGTGACCACTGGTCACTATGGTCTAGGTGGCCTATTGACCAGTGCCGCAGGGTTTTTTTGGGTCGCCGAACTTTAGGCCAAATGGCCTCAACGACTCAAATTTTTTAGGCCATCAGCCGAAAAATTTAGGCCATCCAAATTTTGTTAATTTTTAGGTTGTGCGTTATTGTACGCATTGTTAAAATTACAGTTATCATGTATTCACGCGTTATATATTCAAAAATCGCTGTTTAACAGCAAAAATCGCCAACGTCACTGTTTAACACACTAGAAAAACTACGTTTTAACCTTAAAATGGCAAAAACAGAACCTTGTTAGTATAGAAATAATAGTGCACGACAGTATTAATGAATTAATGAATTTTTATTGAAAATTAAAACAGGTAGGAGCATACGAGTATGAACCAAAAAAGGAAATTAAACTATGTATATATATAATAGAAATAAAGTTAAACTACATTTAGCATACAAATACAAATAGCATTTCTTCGATGAAATCCGTATAATAGTAAATGAAATTATAACTTGAATGTGTATTTATAAGTGCAACTAGACAATGTAACTAGCTGGCGGCTGGCGTAGCCCAAAAATACAAGGGAAAATGTATAAATTCGCGCCGCAGGCGCGAAAAATTTTTTAGAAAAGTCTTGTTTTTACTTAAAAATCAATAAAATTTAACTGGATTTTCGTCGAAAAATTTAGGCCAAATGGCCTCAACGGCCAAAATTCTTTAGGCCATCGACTCATAAATTTAGGCCATGGCCTAAGCTATGGCCTAAAAAAAACCTTGACCAGTGGTCAAACCCCCTAAAACAGCGTTTTTCGGGGTTTTGGTTGGGGGCATATATAGTAAATCGACTACGCTAGTTTCAATGAGCACATTTTCAGACCCGACGTAAGTGACCACTGGTCACTATGGTCTAGGTGGCCTATTGACCAGTGGTCAAACCCCCTAAAACAGCGTTTTTCGATGTTTTGGTTGTGGGCATAATAGTAAATCGACCACGCTAGTTTCAATGAGCATATTTTCAGACCCGACGGAAGTGACCACTGGTCACTATGGTCTAGGTGGCCTATTGACCAGTGGTAAAAGCCCTTAAGACAGCGTTTTCCGGGGTTTTGGTTGGCGGCATAATATATAGTAAATCGACTACGCTCGTTTCAGTGAGCATATTTTCAGAATCGGCTGAAGTGATCACTGGTTGGTTGCTACGGGCTAGGTGGTCTATTTACCAGTGGTCAAACCCCCGAAGACAGTGGTCATCGTTTGGAATAGAGAATCTTCTGGGAGTAATAAATTGCAGACTATTTCTGCCTAAGAGCAGCGCTCCCAAAAATTGGAAGAAGGACAAGTAGGAAAAATGCTCCTTGCAGTCGCATGTAAAATGCAATATGAGCTATGATGGTCAACATTTAAATATGTCAAGGACAAGATTTAAAACGTCTAATATGAGCCAGCATCTAAATCGGTAAAGGACAAGCTGTAACTGGCTAATATGAGCCGCCACGTTTCTCTTGGGCTCATATTGACGCGAGGATACTAAGTTGAGTTAACTATTTTTCACTTTTCAAATTCGCATGTATATACACGTAATTGTCATGACATACGTCTGTTCTTGATACAATAAGTATATAAAGTCAATCCGTGGGTAAGCACACATCAAATTTTTACACATCAGCTGTGTATTTTATTCAATTGTGTAAGTGCTGTGTACAGTAAGCCGATACTGAAGACTTGAATACCGGTTTACAGGAGCTTTATGCATTTGTTTCTAGTTTGCAGTGTGTGTCTATGATTTAGAAAACTGGTATATGCCACTTAATTCAACTTTAAAGGGGAGAACTTTAGCTGCTTAAAGTGTTCACATATATGAACGGTGTTTGAGCTAGTGAAATTAGATTCAGACAGGACACCTATAACCAAACTAAACATTTTATGAAGCTAATGACATTACGCAAGACGGATTTGTTCAGACTTGGGATTGGGAATAAAAGTAAAGAGTCTGTAGGCAAGATGGTAAGAGGTCGTCGTGATGTCAAGCCGTTGAAACCACGGCAGCGAGCGTCAATAGGAGCCCAAGAGAAACGTGGCGGCTCATATTAGCCAGTTACAGCTTGTCCTTTACCGATTTAGATGCTGGCTCATATTAGACATTTTAAATCTTGTCCTTGACATATTTAAATGTTGACCATCATAGCTCATATTGCATTTTACATGCGACTGCAAGGAGCATTTTCCTACTTGTATAAATGGCAATAATAAAATTTACTGGAGAAAACTACACGCTCTTAAGGTTTTGTGACCAAAATTTTTCGGAATTTTTAAAAAAGTCAGGTCAAGTCAAGTCAAGTCTGGTCAGAACTTCCGATCTTACGATCGGTGGTTCGATCCCCGGAGGCCACAAAGTTTTCTCGACTCTAGCCAACCCAGCTATCCATCCTTAACTGGTCGGTAAGTGGGTACCACTACGGTGGGAAGGTAACAGGAGTCTGTGTAGAAGGGCCGGCCCCCTTCCACGGATGCAGTCATCATTTGAGGTGACACTCCTGGCTCTACGGCTGAGAAACCGGGGATGAGCACCGGCACCCCATGTCCTGTGGCAGGACGGAGATATCTCCTGGGGTAAAGTTTTTTAACGTCTGGGAGGCTTGGCCCCCTCAGACACCCAATATAGCGCATAAACATGTCATCAGCCCAGCCTATTATATAATGTTGAGTGCATTAAAGTATTGTTTGTAAAGACTAAACAAGCAACATATGCTTTCTTTTTCTTCTGCAAGAAGCGAAAACTGCTAGATATAGTTAGAAATAATGTTAAAAACGTGTTAATATTGCGAAAAGTGAATTTCAGAAATAACACAGAATTTTTTAAAAAAGCACAGATTTTCTTAAAAAACACACTACAAAGCACAGGTGAAATTTTGAAAAAAATACCCTGGTTTGGCGATAGTCTCCCCAACTTGGCCTACGTCCCCGTGAGTTCAAGTTGGGGATGTGGACTGTTGTCACAGTTAAGGGGGGGTCCATTTTTGGCCGATTTTTCGACCATCTCCGATTTTGCTCGTTTTCACATATTTTGTTCTCCGATTGGTATATTTTAACGAGTTTTTGAAATTAAAGTCAGCAGCTGCCAAATGCCAAAATATCTCGTTTCACGTTATTTCTGGTAGCTGCAGTTCAGTGTTGACTACAATTATTCCTGCTAAGTAGCCCAACGTGGTCTCTGCATCCCAATCTCTCGGACTGGCACCCATATAGCAAAAATATCGATTTTTTCAAATTTTTCAAAACATGACAAATTTGACATCAATCGAAAGCTCTTAATGCGGGGAACATTTTTTCTTCTTGGGCTATGGTCCGCAAATGCACCAACTTGAAGTTAATGGCTGTTAAAGGGTTTTGTGATCTAACCTCAACATTTTCTTTGCTGCTCCCTAAAAGTCGTTAAAAAGGCTTGAAATCACGTTTAGCCTGCCAACACCGGGGCAAAATTAATTCTTTAGATCAATTTTCAAATGTGCACCCCATTGAAGCTCCAAAATCGAAGACTGTTTAAGGAAAATTGCTTTAGTCTCAATCGGTACCCTCGTTTCGCCCATTATTACAATTGCAAGCAGTTGATAGCTCGTAACTCGTGGAGACATGGATGAAACAACTCAATATTTAAACTTGGTACGCACAACATGTGTGGCTACATTATGTGTAAAAATGAGCGAAATCCGTGACTACAAATTTTTTCATGGTGGACCCCCCCCCCCTTAAGCCCGCAGAAATTTTATAGTGTACGTACTTAAACAAAATACACGTTAAAAGAGTGCTATAATCGGCTATAAACGTCGGCTTAAGGTGTTTGGCGCTCAAAGAAAAGTTATCGGAACTTGCACGTCCAGATTCACCATGTCATGGTGGTCCAAGATTGTCTAGGTGGGCTGCCGTGCCCAGGCTAGGCCCTTGGGCTCCACCAACTACCATGTATTGTAGGTCGGATATGTTGAAGATCGTTCCCAAACAAGCACCAACATTTTTTAATTACTCAGGATTGCCAGGAAGGTAGGCCAGGAGCTATAGGACCGAGCTCTATGCATACAGTAGGCACCCTAGTTGGGCTGTCCCACGTTACCCTGCTAAAGTTTGGAACAAAAAACTGTCGACTGGTTTTTTTGGTAACCTGACTAGACTATATACGTATGCTAGTTATGCCAAGTGGCTCCACCGTCAATGTCATTTTTAGGGCTACACTTCCTTTTGGAATGATTGTATCAGTGCTGGACTTCGTGGTTGTATACTTATTGAATTAGCCTTGCGGGGTAGAATTGAATTGGAAAAGCCAGGAATGCGTCGAAAAGGGCTTTTGTGTAGAAAGGTTAGTTGGTTTAATCTTTCCATTTTTTCATTTACGTGGCATTTACATTGGCATTTGGCAATGTTGACTGAGTGTATCATTTACTCCTTCTAACACTGCAGTTGATTTCACCATGACGATCTTGGCAATTAGAACTCTGCCTCTCAAAATATTGCAAATTAAAACCAGGAGATGTAGGAACAGCCGATTCTGCCAAAGTGCCATAAGTGCTGGACTTATTCTAGGGAATTGGGGGGCCTCGAGGGGCGAATCATTTATATGGGGGGAATAACAACATACTAAAAATTGCGCTTTTTATAGTAATCGCCAAAAAATAAGCGGATCTAGTGTTAAAATGGCCAAAAATCAGGTAAAAATCTCAATTTTTTCGGGCAAAAGTAGGTACCAAAAGGGGCACCCACTTTTTGGGGGAGTCCCCCACTGAAATAAGCCCAGAAGGGGTTTGCTTTTCGTTTTCGCCCACAAGAGCAGGTGGTTTTTCGAAAATAATTGCAGTTTGGTTTCCCCCGCCTCTGTTTGTTCAAATATGTGATGTGTCGTCGGTTTCAGGTTATTATTAAGTCTGAAGCTCCTACCGGTGACGTGATTTTGGATGAAGCTCTCAAATATATCAAAGAAACCATTCCACAGGAAACTGTACAAACTTGGATTGAATATTTAAGTGGTCAGTATTTTATACATTTTGTTGAACGTAACAACATGATGGTCGGTTTGAGTCGGGATGGCCGAGTGGTCGAAGGCGCTGGTAATAACTTCGGATCTTACGGCTGGTGGTTGGTTATCCCCGGTGGCCACAAAGCTTTTCCGACTCTAGCCAACCCAGCTATCCATCCTTAACTGGTCGGTAAATGGGTACCACTATGGTGGGAAGGTAACAGGAGTCTGTGTAGAAGGGCCGGCCCCCCTTCCACGGATGCAGTCATCATTTGAGGTGACACCCCTGGCTCTAGGGCTGAGAATCCGGGGATGAGCACCGGCACCCCATGTCCTGTGGCAGGACGGAGATATCTCCTGGGGTAAACCTTTACCGTTACCTAACAACATGATAACAATTAGTGGTGTGGTCAGCCAATGCCGTCTCTGTTGTATGCTCACGAAATTGGATGCTGGTTGTTGACACAGTCACGGGAGTAATGAAAGCTCTACACAAAATACAAATACAATTTTTACGAAAACACTTTATATACTTTGCATTTGCGATTTTCTTGTGTCTTTGCCATCACTTCAGATTCCCCCACGTTTGGGTCGGCACCATTTTCGGCTGGAGAAATCCCTTCCAGTTGGTGTCTTGGTATTTTAGCGCAATTTAGTTAGGTTACATATTGTTTTATTTTATAATTTCAGTAGTTTTTCCTGACATTAGGAATTTTGATGAACTGTTATGTAATGTAACATCCACTGACCTTACTTTCACTGCAGGGGAGGGGGCAGACTTGTGACTATGAGTTTGTTAGAGGCAAAGTAAGGTTGCCCATGGAGAAGTCTCCCACCTTTGCAAGGTACGAGGTTCCTGTGCTCATATCACCTCGAATGATGACTGCAACCGTAGAGGAGGGCCCAGCTCCTCAAGATAGATGCCCTACACAGTCTCCTGTTACCTTCCCACATTCTTGATACCCATTTACCGACCAATTAAGGATGAATAGCTGGGTTAGCTCCAAGGGGATTTGTGAAAGCCTGGTGGCAGGGGGGATTCAAACCCCGGACTATCGGATCCAATTTCGAACGCCTTGACCACTTGGCCGTCACGGCACAGAGGTGTGTAGAGGTGTAATGTCATTTTCCGTGATTCGTATATATGTATTTTCAGGTGAAACTTGGAATCCATTGAAATTGAGATTTCAACTAAGAAATGTTCGCGAGCGTCTGGCTAAGAATTTGGTAATAATTGAGTCCACTTGATTTGCTTAAATTTGTTTCTAGCAGCAGGTATACATTACAGTATTAGCAGTTGAAGTCAGACTGATTAGCTGATTTAGGATGTAATTGAGTCTATTCCACTGTTCGTGTACTCACGATATTTTATGGTCGAGCTTGTCGCCTTACTAAGGCTGATTTGTTCCTAAACTTTTGTTATTAGGTTGAAAAGGGTGTTCTTACGACAGAGAAGCAGAACTTTTTACTCTTCGACATGACGACCCATCCTGTTCAAGACGGCACCATTAAACAGAAGCTCATTCGCAAAGTCCAAGTAAGCAGTTGTTCACCATTACGACTGGTTTTCTGCATTTTTCATTTTCGAATAATACAATACAGTAGCAGTATACTCTGGGGATTTTTTGGGTTTGTAGCTGACCCGCCCATAGGCAACGGGTACTCCTTAAACTTAGTGTCCGCTCGTGAATGCTAACATTCCCATGTTTAGTAACTTTTCTCAATGCGCGGCATTCATAGTCATTCATCCGTCTGATAGCCGCTGACGCTAACACCTAACTGTCTACTGCGATTCTATGAGTTCTTGATCCCCATTAGTCGTTTGTGTTTTGTATTAGCAATCCCGTTTAGTACAAACCTCTCTGGTGTCTTGTACTTGGCACCGCGTCCACATATGACAAGTATTATACATCAGTCACAACGAGCGAGCAAGCGACAAGCGGTATGCTAGCAAGCGGCTACGCTCTATTCAGATTAATGAATAGTAGTAGACTACCACAGAGATGCAGGATTCAGGTGGGCATGTATACAAAATTTAAAAGTTCGTATAACTTGCTTTTGCATACCCACCATCACACGTTTACGGAAATGTTATTTTGTTGAATCCCTAGTGTTTACCAATTCATTTGCATACTTTTGCAGGATGCAGTTTTGTCTCGATGGACAAATGATGCTCAGCGTATGGAAAAGCGGATGCTGTGTCTGGTTATTCTGGCTCATGCCTCGGATGTCCTGGAAAATGCCTTCTCACCACTAAGCGACGAGGATTATGAACTGGCCATGAAACGCGTTAAGACTATCCTGGACTTGGACTTTGAACAGGAAGCCATGAAACCCAACACCTGTTCCCTAATGTGGGCTGTGTTCGAGGCCTTTAATAAATGAACCTGATCGACCCCCCCCCTCCTCCCCTCCACCTCTACAAGCAGGACTGTATCCGAACTTGATTTTCCGTGTTTGGCGGCGGCACCCTCCTTTGGAGGTTTCCTCGAGTTAGCTTCTTCCTTCCCGCCCTCCCCATTCCCACCAGCTTAAATTGCCACATATTAATTAAGTGTGTATTGATTTACTATCACAACAATAATGTCCTGTGTTTTTGGCTCGTTTGCGAAGTTCAGTTTCTGTTATCTCCTCTTTCTCACTGTGACATTTCATTCTTATCTTCTCGTCAGCTCTCACACACTGAAGTATTTATTGTAATTTCTGTTCTTTGCAGGTTCAATTGGATTGCATTTTATGTGATGATGGTTTCGGGCATACAAATTTTCTTTAGGCCTGGTTTTTAGACACCCTTGATCTATTATATAATACATCTGTTTGCTGTGAACACTTCACAGTGTAACCGTATTTAAATTTATTATTTGGTTTTGGTATTGCTTTTGGTGTTGGCAGGTCATCGTTGAACTATAGAAAAATTGAAGGAACCAAAATAACCTTTCCAAAGATGCAGCCTTATTGCAAAGATATTAACGCGCCATGCTTGTTAACAAGTTTTACATGAATGGCTACGCATATAGAAATCTTACTAAAAGTGTAATCGTTTCCAGTTAATAAATTTTAAGGTCTTCCTGTTCCTTACAGATAGTTTATCCCTACGTACGGTACTGTTTATGTTATCAATACAGCTACGTAATAGACGCATCGGCACAAGTAGTCGCTTGTTTTTTAATTATTTTATGGTCTAGTTCTACGGCATATTCCTGCATGCATACCTGTGATAAGTTATTATGTACATGTGTTAACGTACGTAATTTACGTGTTTAATAAAATACTATGTAAATATTCCCTTGTAGCATGTATGAACTTCTATACATATATTTGTGTAGGTGAATTAAGTTATAGTTTACCACTGACAATTATTATATATGTAAACACATGTTTTGTGTCCATATGTCTTTATGGGTGTTTAAAAATCTTTTACGATAAAGTGGCAGATATTACAGTGCCATTTTGCGCATGCGTAGGTTTCACTATTTTTATGTAGCTTGTTGAAACGATTGGCGGCTTAGTTTCACATAGTACGACAGCTGTCAGTCTCGTGTTGATGTATATGAGTTTTCAAAACGGTGTGAACTTAGAATTGGTTCCAGAATTTCGCAGGCACATTCTTCAGCTGTGTGTGTTATTTCTCGAATTTCGCAGATCCTGGAGTTTGCCGGATCGTACTTTTAAGTATACATCTCAAAGTTTTATAGATTTTCTTGCAAAACTGAACGTCTTCCATTCACTAAGCGGTTAATCGTTTATTCGTAGGAAAAACTTTTTGTCCTTAATTTTTCTGGCCAGTCAACGTGCTCAGTCTGAGTCGCTTAGCCCTGGTCCGATGTTCTTTTTCTTTTTTCCAATTTTCATAAATTTAGAGCATGACAAAGCTATGCTATACATAAGAGTTGTGAATGGAAAAATTGTAACGTTGAATTGTTGAAGTTGAAAAATTGAAAGCAATTTGCTCGAAATCTACAGGTTTGGTTAGTCAAATCTCGCTGCTTAGGTGAGGAAGAGGAAGCTAAATTTTTTCTTTCGGACTTGTTTCCCTTGTGTCTTAACTTATAGACTAGACATGTTTTGAAGTTTGTATTCTATATACATACTGTTTTGTTTGTTTCACTTTAATAATAACTTCGAATAAAGAGGAAATGGGCTTTTAACTAGACTAGAATTTTAACGGTGGAAATTGTCTTAACGAGTAGATAGGCTACTGGCTGAGTGATTATAGACTGTAGATGGGTTATTTATTAGTGGCCTTCACATATCTGAATATTCAGGCCCGTCCCTGCCCGTTGAAATTTCTGCTCGTCCCAGCCTATTAGAAAAATTTTCGGTTCCGGCCTGCTTCAACTCAGGGCTGGCCTGGCCTGTCGGCTAAAAATTTAGTTTTACTAGAGTACATAATAACAAGCGTCACACTGTTAGTTATTAGGCTGGTGACATCATCTGCCTGCACGATAACGGCCTATTCCCCCACAAATTGGACCCCAGTGACCCCCCCATATATGAGTACCTATTACACATTTGTGTACCATCACTCGTTTGTATCTTACGTGTTGAAGTCAAAAACGTTCTATCAGCAGCTGAGCTGGCCACTTTCGAGCTTCAACACTTAAGATACAAGCGAGTGATGGTACACAAATACGTACTAGGTACTCAGTTTGGGGGGGGGGGGGGTCACTGGGTCCAATTTGTGTGGGGTAGGCCGTTATCGTGCAGATGATGTTTTCAGAGCCTAATAACTAAGAGTGTGACGCTTGTTATTATGTAAGTTATTATATATGTACTCTTGGTTTTACCTTGGTTTTACTAAGTTTTTGACATTGCCCAAAATAAAAAACAGGGTTCAGTTTGCACAAAATTTTTAAGAGATTTCGCATTCATAGCTCATGTTTATCTTGAACGATTAATAACAGCCAGGGGTATTCTATTGCTAACTAACGATACAACGAGTAGCCACACTATTGTATGAAAGCATGTCATTATTAAAGTCTGACCAAAAAATGTAGAGAGCGAAATTGTTTTGTTTATACTGAATTATCGGTACATTTTTGCTGCAGCAATGTTTATATTTTCTGAACCGTCATGGCATGAACTTGCTTTTGGTTAAAAAAATTTTTTTAAAGTAAAATTTATCAAAAGAAGCCGGTTTTTTAAGTTTTGAAAGATCAGTAGAAGCCAGGAACTAGCCGTTCGGTGGAAAATTAGCCCATGTCCCAGATATTTTGAATCCTGAATATCAGCTGATTTCGTCAAAAATTGCGATAGGTATTCAATTTTTTCGATTTTCAAAACCTTTGATCTTTGCCGCTTTTCCAAATTTGACTGGCTATTATATACTCGCGACTCACTCAATGCAAAATTTTGTTAATTGGATTTTCAGGACCGCTTACGTGTCAGCTTTCATGTGATCTATGTGGTTTTTCAAAATTTGAAAACAATTTTTTCTAAAAATACCACTTTTTGACCCAAAATTTCGACAAAGCGAATCCAGCAAAAGAGGGTAAAAATAATATTATCATAAAGTTTAATATGAGCTGAGTCAAACTATATAAAGTTTTCGTGGCTACAACTTATGTTGCACCCGCGACGAATTTTTAAACGATTTCGCTTTTTAGCAGGTTTTTGGCTAGTTTACACTATTTGCGGCAAATCAATGCACAATATTAGCACAACTTGTAAGAAATCAGCTGAAATAGGAAATTGTTTAAAAATTCGTTGCTGGGGAGATTTATGGCGTAGCCACGAAAAGTTTATATCATTAGATTCAAGTCAGATTAAACTTCATGATAATATTATTTTTACCCACTTTTGCTGGATTCGCCTTGTCGAAATTTTTGGTCAAAAAGTGGTATTTTTCGAAAAAATCGATTTTCAAATTTTGAAAAACCACATAGATTACATGAATGCTGGCGCGTAAGCGGTCCTGAAAATCCAATTAAAAAATTTTGCATTGAGTGAGTCGCGAGTAATAGCCAGTCAAAGTTGGAAAAGCGGCAAAGATCAAATGATTTTGAAAATCGAAAAAATTTAATAACTATATATCGCAATTTTTGACGAAATCAGCTAATATTTGGGATTCGAAATGTCTGGGACATGGGCTAATTTTCCACCGAACAGGTAGTTCCTGGCTTCTACTGATCTTTCAAAACTTAAAAATCGGCTTCTTTGATGAATTTTAATTTAAAAAAAATTTTTTCAACCAAAAGAAAGTTCATGCCATGACGGTTCAGAAAATATATACATTACTGCAGCAAAAATGTACCGGTAATTCAGTATAAACAAAGCAATTTCGCTCCCTACATTTTTTGGTCAGACTTGAAGTAGTTGTCAGTACTTGTCAGTAGTTGAAGGCGTAACCCCTGCCTTCCGAGACTTTCAGAATGGAAGTAGAGTCAGTCGAGAGGAACGCCCCCAGCATTAGGCAAATGAATTACGTATATTCATACAGCTGCTGCTGCTCGTTGATTCGCTAATTAGTAATAGGCTTGCGGCAGATATTTTATTAGCAGTTTTTATTAATTAGTTATAACTTCATTTAGGTTAACCCTTTAATGTCGAATGAGCCATGTGGTCGAAATGGCTATCTTCGTCGTCTTATTTTTTGGGACAGGCACCAGTTGCCGGTTGGCACCTGGCAGTCTGGGCATTTGGTTTTTTCTTCAGCACCGTCTTATTTTAGGAGAATATTTCCACACCTGCATGAAGAATCTGGTGGTTTCTATAGCATTCCGCCGACAATGAAAATTTTGATGATTTCAAACCCTGCTCGAGCGCTGCATTTAAACGAATCCAGAGCCGGCTGTAGTACATCGGCGGGAAAGTCGTTCTTCCAGGTAATACGAGAGGAGATGTACATTCAAATAACTTATGGTTTACTCCGTCTCAGACTCAACTCTGTCACTTAGAAATCAATTAGTTGCTTTGCTGCAATGAGAGTTTAGCAAAAATTCGTACTTTTTGCGACTTTGACCGGCTTCCAATTTTTTCTGGGTGCATCGGGGACAGTTTAATGTCTTCGAAATATATAGAGCAATTAATTCTCTATCGATTGGTGGCAGTCCCATCTCTCTAGGTGCTCTCAGTAAAACATGGCAGCCAAAAATGTAAAGTTGGCCATTTTCAACTGTTAGTCCTGAGGAAATTCAGGCATGAAAGGGTTACGGCAATTAAAAAACTGATTCCATAAACTTAGCACTTTTTGCTATTTTCAATTAATATTAATAATATCAAGAGTACATAATATATAAGAGTGTGACAGCAGGCAAGCTCTCTGTTATCAGCTGTAGGTACATGCTATGTTCGCTAACGGCTGACCCCCCCCCCACAAATGTGTATGTGCTCTTCAAAGAAATTCGCACGCTATCTTTATATGTTAAAGCTCAAAAACACAACTACTCAGTTGGTTCAATGTGCGTCTGTTGCGAGCTTTAACACGCAAAGATAGCGTGCGAATTTCTTTGAAGAGCACATACACGTTTGTGGGGGGGGGGTCAGCCGTTAGCGAACATAGCATGTACCTACAGCCAAGAGTTTATAATACCAAGAGTAAGACACTCAGCTCTTCCCAATAGAATAAGCTTCCGAGATGCTCGACACATTAAGGCCAAAATCTCGGGGGGGGGGCTTCTCAGCGTGTAAACATAGCACGCTGACATTTTTCAAAAATGGGCGTTTTCGACAAATTAAATACTATAACTTGAGCTAGAAAAGTCGTATCGCAATAATTTTTAGATCATTATGTAGCGTAGAACAGGATCTTTCTAACTATATAAAAATTATGTAGTTCGGGTCAGACAATCTAGTACAAATACAGCAACAACGTAAGGTATTTTGAAGAAAAGATGAAATTCCTGGAAATTTCGTGGAAAGGATGTTTTATTGCCAGTTTTGCAAGAGATTGCCTGAACCGAACCACATAATTTTATATTGTTAAAAAGATCTCTTTCTACGCAACATAATGATATGAAAATTATTGTTGTACGATTTTCCTAGCGAAAGTTATAGTATTTAATTTGTCGAAAACGCCCATTTTTGAAAAATGTCAGCGTGCTATGCTTACACGCTGAGAAGCCCCCCCGAGATTTTGGCCTTAATGTGTCGAGCATCTTGCAAGCTTATTCTATTAGGAAGACCTGAGTGTCTCACTCTTGCTATTATAAACTCTTGCTACAGCTGATAACAGAGAGCTTGCCTGCTGTCACACTCTTATGTATTATGTACTCTTGATAATATTAATATTATAATATTAACTTTGCTAACTTCTAATGTGTAAAAATTGTTGCATAAAATAAAAATTCGTTTATAGTTTGCAACAGTTTTTACATCACTAGAAAGAACAGAAAAATACAAAGCTATGGAATCAATCTTTAAATTGCAGTTATAATTAAATATTAAATAAAAATACTAATAAAATACATAGATGCCTAAGGCTAGTTGCGTTCAGAGTAATATAATAGTAATAGAGTAGAGGGATTGAATGTGGGCCACCCTGTAAAGTGAATCACTAGAACTGTTTTTGAGTATAGCAGGTCCGTTACATCACGTGAAAAAATTCTGTTTATATTCGCGGAAAGCCTGAAACAGTCCCCGCCCACATATAAAATAATTGGTTGATTTTGAGCCAGAAATAAGCTGATTGGCTATGGGTGGTTCACTTTGCACGTCTCCTAAAAGTGACCAACCTTCAGTCCCTTTACTATATATATATACATATGTATAACATAATATAGATTACCATAAGCATTTAAATGTTAATTTATAGCTTCGAATTTACATTCTTTTCAGGCAGATTGATGATGAAACGTTTCCTATTTGAGCAATCAGAGATAAAGACAGGACTGTCTTATCTTGCAGAAGGAAATGTCCTCTTTTTGATAGAAGAGGTCAGAAGCCCTTGACCTGGCCCAGCCAGCAAGCTCAAGATGACTTCCTTCAATTAATTTAAGGTAAAGACCAAAATCTAGAAAGGAGATGTCCAAGACTGGACCACCTTAATTAGTCAGTGATCTGATCTGAACCTGTCTTCTGACTGTCACTCAATCAGTCTCAGCTTTTTCTACCGTAAGACTCCTACGAGAGAGAGGGGAAATATACTTAGTCAATAATAGGAATTCTCTGATGTTTGACTTCCAAGCTAGCAGTTATCCAATCAGTTGACATCTAGAATATTCCAAGACACCTGGCCTTTCCCAGCCCTCTGAATAATCCGCTTTTACTCCTCATTTAAGCTTTCAGTGTCCATTTCTCTCTTCCTGACCCTGGTCATAAAGCTTAGGGATTAGATAATTTTCTCTGACCCAATCAGGCCAAACCCTTATGAAATGAGACCTAATCTAAATTAGTTTGCGTATTAATTGATTAGTATTGAAAGTCAAAGAAGCAGGCTTCACGGTATACTACTGAATTTGAGTATATAACTGGTTCTTGTTCATCTGTAATGGCATTTCCGACTCCTAACGGTATGCTTTTATATTTGACGGTAAATTATGATGTGAGAGGTTACAAAACAATATGACTAAGATTACTTAGAATTAGGAGGACATTTTAATGAGCCTTAAAATGTTTAGTTAGTTTATACGTTAATGAAAATTGTACTTGTATAATGTTTGAATGCAGTGCAGTAATGTTGCACTTGTTTGTTAACTTTGTTAACTGTTTGTTTAATTGAATTGAATTGAATGTTCGAAATTCGTAATTCGGTTATTTACATGTTTCTGTTAATTGCTCTCAAAACGAATTCTTGTGAAAACTATGGGCTCAGTACTTGTATATAGCTAATGATCTCATTTTTCCGTAGATCGTGATCGAAACCGTTTTTGTTGTTTCTATATTCTAGATTTTTCTTAATTTCTGAATTTATATCCTTCTGAAATTTCCATGTTTCTGAATGAATACAAAAAAGCTTTTTGCCGTTGTTCAAGAGGAAGCATCACGTTTTTTCAGAAGGTTCGCTCACAACTTATGGAAAGAGAAAGCTCTGAAAGGTTCCCTTTCAGAAAAGTTCCTATTGTGAAATTTTTATATCGCCGGAGGCGGTATATTTGTAATGGGTTGACCCATCTCAACTCCTATGTTTTGCATGTAAATTGTTTCGCGGGGAAGATTTCCGTCCTATCTTCAACACATGTACCTACTACGCTACTACCTAGCACGCAGCTTTTTTCGCCCAACAGTTTCTTTATGTTTTTGCAATTTTTGTAGCACCGTCCCAGTCGCTTTACTTCAATCTCTTCGATCTGTAAATTATTTTTATTTTTCAAACTATCACTGTCTGACCTTTTTCATATTACCGAAAATGGGGCGTGATTTGGCTGTCACTTGATTGGCTTTTCAAGAGATCAATAAATAGCTAAGACTACAATTATAAGTTTTGTGTGAAAATAGTATTGATTTCGCACTTGCATTATAATTGTTTCATTAGCGTTTGCTTCGATTTCAAATTTATATAAACAAAATTGTTCCAAATTAACATATACAGATAAATCCTAATTTTTACCTCTAGCGGATGATTCGAGAAAAGCCAGGGTGGTGCAGTGGTGCAGAATGTCCGCCCTGCTCTGTTCCGGACACAGATCGAAACCTTGTTCAAACTGATTTTTTATAATTCTTACAATAAAATGCAATAAAAACTGCTGCATGCAATAAAGAGCAATGCAATTTAACCAGTCCAAAGGCCGAAAGGCCATTATCTTGTTTCAGGAACCGAAATTTTCAGGGAGTTGAATGAAACCAGTCAGATGCTAAGGTCACAGTAAACAATATGCACTATAAAGAACAAATGAAAATTAAGCACACTAATTTCACGCACTAGGCAGTGCATTCCCTTGTTAAGGGGTACAAACTTGCAAACTTGTTGTGGTTTGTTTTACTGTTTTATAATTTTTTGAAAATTGTCAAACTTACAAAGTGGTACAAATTGTCAGGTTATGCGAATACTATTACCTTTGGCTTATTCTATTGCGGGCGGGACCCCCCCATAAACACACTTTGTTCCCCCAAAAAGTGTCCGCCAAGATCGCCTCTCTTGCCTTAAAGTGGCTACCGCTTTTAGCGCCAAATGCCCAAATGCCAGTTGCCCTGAATACTTCCGCAGTTTGCCAAATTTGCAAAAGTTTTTGGTTCACCGGCGACTTTTACGTAACTTTCATTCAAATGCAAGTACTATTGATAGTCTACACTTGCAAATTTTCAGGTTCTTTCCGAAATTAGCCCCAAACCTATATTAACCAGAAATTGTCCTGAAAATTTTGACATTCTGTGAGTAATGAGAGGTGGTAGAAATTTTACTTTGGGATGCTGACAAACGAAAATAAAATTATTTTTATATAACTGACTAATAGTTTCGATTTGTACAAATTGCCAAACATTTTTGCCAGGAAACACTGTAGTTGTTTCAGACAACGGTGGTCATGTGGTTCAACTGCCGAGTGAGCCCTTGCCTTTGTGCACAACAGCCAACAAGAAGATAGACATACTTTGCCGAGTTTGCGGCGACAAAGCATCTGGGAAGCACTACGGCGTGCCCAGCTGTGATGGCTGTCGCGGCTTCTTCAAAAGATCGATTAGGAGGAATTTGGAGTATCATTGCAAAGAGGGCGGCACCTGTGTGGTTGATGTGGCCCGTCGAAATCAGTGTCAGGCCTGCCGGTTTAGAAAGTGCCTAGAAGTGAACATGAATCGTAATGGTATTTATTTAATCTGAGTTTTATATTTTGCAGCTGTATTTTGAATTATTAGAATAACTGTTCGGCATAATGCTAATTATGCAGCCAAGGACAAGACGAGAAACCAGTGATCGCAAGATTAGATTTATGCCGCATAAATTTATTATTAGACGCAGTTAGTGCAACAGAAACTTTAATCTGCAGTCACTCAATCGGTCGATCAATCAATAATCAAAGTTTCTGTTTAAGTTGTCATTTCATGTTGCCATGCCTCATGGGCTGAGATTGTGATCACAGCAACAACTATGCTCAATTCGCTAACGTCTTCCCATCCCCGTAGACTCATCACTTCAAATAAATTCGAACGCTATGTACGACCAGTTACTGATTTGCGGGGGAGGGGCTAGGGTATAATTTGCGTGGGAGTCAACCGTTAGGGAACAAAGCATAGTTTCTGCTCTGATAACATAGAGTGTGCCTAGTGGCACACTCTTATGTTGTGTACTCTAATACTGGTAATACAATTAGTTGCCGGAAAATTACAACATCATCAAACCGAAGTAACGCTAACCCTAACTTTAAATGGTGAGGGAGACTGTTTCTTCACGTGAAGTGACTGCAGGAGTTTACTTCGATTATCAGTTTATCAGTTTATGGTTTGCTATCTCTTTTCCTCTTTGACTTTTATTTATTTTTAAAACTTTTATCAACTGTAATAGTTTGTTTTACAGGTTCTAATATGAACGAATCTCTTCTTCCCTTAGTGTTAGGATGGGATGCTTCCTAATGCACTTAGTGTCCCCTACGACTTGTATAACTCTCTCACCTGTGGTTCAGTCTTGGAACTTGCTGAACTGGCTTCAGACCCGGGCACCGATCGTGGTCCAGCAAGTACAAGTACTCGCTGTAGGCGTCAAACACTGGCTCCCACTATTCGAAGGAGGTAGTTACTGAAAGCGTACATCCGCTGATGTGGCGTGGACTCACAGACTCTTCAGGACAGTCAAAATTGCCCTTTGTGCAAAGGATTTTCACCCCCGACGCCACGGCTTGTATATATATATATATATATATATATATATATATATATATATATATATATATCTATATATATATACGGGATTGTCCGGGTTTCCTCCGAAAATTCCTACTTCCTTCCTACGAGTTACAGTTGAATTTGAATTGGTACCAAATTTTAATACTTCAAAGTTCATAAAAATTCATTAAAATGTTTTATATTTTAAAACTAATTATGGGCGTATTCAAGGGGCTTTAAACCCCCTTGGGTTTTTGCCCTCACCCCAGACATGTGCAGGAAGGGAAATTCTGGGGGGTGGGGGTGAGCCGGCGGCCAAATTCCGCCGGAAAACCGGATTTTTCCGGTTTTTTTGCCCAAAGTTAATTGATCATAGGACCTAGGGGCATACTGATGCAATCCAGAGGTGGGTCCACAGTACGCGATTTTTCTTACTAAATACTGTGGGGCGGTTAGTCCTTTCCATTCATCCATCCATCGAGCCAATCCTTTAACAAATAACAAATTTGAAACAAATTTAATAACAATAAAATAGAATAATTTAATAAAATGATCTAGTCATTATTACTAGGGCACAAATTGCCCTTATTACCAGACTTTGCACTGTTGCATTTATGGCTTTTCTTTTAGTGCGTATCGCACTTCGACCTTTATGGCTTTTCTTTTAGTGCGTATCGCACTAGCCAGTCAGTTAATTTGCATAACACATCTCCTTTTACATTATAGTGCGTCTAGCAAAATAAATTTTGTACACAAAGATTATTTAAAAATTAGCCAGTCGCAGTTGACTGGCTAATTCTAGTGTTAAAATTAATGGGACTATCAAAGTTGACTGGCTTAGACTGGCTAACTCTAATGTTAAAGATATAGCCAGCAAACCAGTCAACAGTCCCTAGTCCCTATATATATATATATCTATATATATATATCAATATATATATATATATATATATATATATGTATATATATGTGTATATATACACATAAATAAATAAATAAATAAATAAATATATATATATATATATATGTGTGTGTGTGTGTGTGTGTGTGTGCGCCCCCCCACCTTTCACATTTATGATTGCACCTGTGCAGAGACAACATTCAGTTAAATTGTAATACATCCCCTTTCACATTATAGTATGTCTAGCAATATAAAATTTGTACACAAACATTATTTAAAAATTAGCCAGTCGCAGTTGACTGGCTAATTCTAGTGTTAAAATAATGGGACTATCAAAATTGACTGGCTAAGACTGGCTAACTCCAATGTTAAAGATATAGCCAGCAAACCAGTCAACAGTCCCTAGTCCCTATATATATGTATATATATAAATATAAATATATATATATATATATGTATATTTACATGTATATATGTATGTATATATATATGTATATATATACTAAAACACGTGTAAAAGCTAGCTACCCGTTTTAGAATGTACATCTATGCTGACCACGTCTTGCGTACGCACTGAAAGGCGACCCATTTATGTAACAAGTTTCAGTTTGTAATGATGGCTGTGCCACATATCAAACAAACATTAATCCGAAATTCGGGTCTCATGGAGGCTTGGCCCGACCAGTATACACACTTTAATTAAAATTACTTCAATTACTTTAAATGAAATGTAAATATGTACTGGATTCCTCTCATGTCGAATTTTGGTTCCGATTCTAGATACGAATGTGTGCTTACAAACTACCAGAAGTATGAATCTAAGCGATCGGGGCGGAAAATTCGTTACTTCACTTAATTTGTGAGTACTTAACTAACTTCACCCATCTAGATAAATCATTGATTCGATTCTAAAGTCTGACACAAAAATGTGTGTAAATCTGTAAGGCCTCCAGTGAACTACGTCGTAACCCCATAAAACCATATATTTTCGGAATCCTTGCAGCGAGACGAACATTTTTGTAAAATTTGAAATTTCAAAAATTTTAAAATGTCGGTTTTTCGGGGAATTTTTTTGGACCTTTCAAGGTATTCAGCTCATTCTTTCAGAAAAATTTTCCCATCCGAAGACGCATCGATTGACACAAGAACGAAAAAAAGTCGGTTGAGAAATAAGCATTTTATTCCCAAAATTCGTTTTTCCATTTTCTTTGATGTTTGCCGCTTTTTGCATCTTTGACTGGTTATTACTCACGACTCGCTCAACGGAAAATTTTTTCGATTAGATTTTCAGGACCGCCTAAGCACCCGCTTTCACCTGATATCTGTGGTATTTCAAATTTTGAAAGTTGATTTTTTTGAAAAATACCACTTTTTGTCAAAAAATTTTGGCAAAGCAAAATTAGCAAAGGTGAGTAAAAATAACATAATCATAAAGTTCAAGCTGAGCTGAATCCAATGATATAAAAGTTTTGTTGCTACGACTTAAATTGCGTCAGCAGTGAATTTTTAAACAATATCCTTTATTTCCGCTGGTTCTTGCCAGTTTACGCTGCTTCAGTCAAATCACGGTGGCTACATCAAAGAGAGCCAAAAACCAGCAGAAATACGGGATATTGTTTGAAAAATCATTGCGGACGCAATATAAGTCGTAGCCACGAAAACTTTATATCGTTGTATTCAGCTCAAATTTTATGATTATGCTATTTTAACTCACTTTTGCTGAAATCGCTATGCCGAAATTTTGGGCCAAAAAGTGGTATTTTTCAAAACAATCTACTTTCAAAATTTGAAATACCACATATATCAGGTGATAGCGGATGCCTAGGCGGTCCTGAAAATCTAATTGAAAAAATCTTCCGTTGAGCGAGTCGCGAGTAATAACCCGTCGAAGCTGCAAAAAGCGGCAAACATCAAAGAAAATGGAAAAACGAGTTTTTAGAATAAAATGCTTATATCTCAACCGATTTTTTTCGTTCTTGTGTCAATCGATGCGTCTTCAGATGGGAAAATTTTTCTGAAAGAATTAGCTGAATATCTTGAGCGGTCCGAAAAAATTTCCCGAAAAACCGATATTTTAAAATTTTTGAAATTTTAAAAAATTTTAAATTTTATAAAAATGTTTGTCTCGCTGCAAGGATTCCGAAAATATATGATTTTATGGGGCTACGACGTATATTTAGTTCACTGGAGACCTTACAGATTTTGTACACAGATTTTTGTGTCAGACTTTAGTTTCAAACCCAATTCTTAAGAACGCTCACCATTTCTGCACTGCCTTAACACAATAGTATTTTGTATATTATACTAAAGTCTGACCAAAAAATCTTGGAACCGAACTGTGAGCGCCTGTCCTGAGTTAACGTTTGAACTTGGAGTTAGTCTATATGTCGTAGTAATTTCTGTATTCAGTAAATACTGTATTTACTGGTCGATTTCAGTAAATACAGTATTTACTAGTAAGAATGGTATTTTCTTTAAACTTCCTATCTTTACACGTAAATACCATTTTTACTGAAATTCGAATAGTAAATACTGTATTTTCTGAGAAAATACTCGTATTTTCTAGTAATTTCTGTATTTTATGTCTAACGCCTTTGTGTATTGTGTGTGGCTGGGAAAACAAAGCGCTAAAGACGTCACAATCAAAGTCAAGGATATGTCATACATAACAACATAATGTGAAAAAGGGTGGTGAATGAAGACAAATTTATGAACCTAAATATACTAAGTAGTGTACAAACTCACATAGACTTTCACTCTAACCTAACACATTAAACAAACAATAAATAAATAAAAACAGTTTTGCCGACATCTTTATTAAAAATTAATTTTATGTTTACTTAAACGTTTTGCTCAAGGTTTTCAAATATATGCTTGCTTAAAGTTTTAAATTTGCTATTTTCGAATTTTTTAAGCTTTGGAAATGTAATCAGATTTAAAACCATTAAGTAACTTTGTTAATTTTTAATTAATGTATCTTCCATTATGATTAATAGGTATCTATTTTGTAAGGCTAAAATAATTTGTAATTTATGTAGCTTCTGAAATTTGTTTTTCATGCACCCCTTTTACACATTCTGTGGTTATGTGCGATCCATCCTATGACTTTGACTGTGACGTCAGCATGCTCTTTGTTTCCCCAGCCACACACAGTAGACAAAGGCGTTAAACATAAAATACAGAAATTACTAGAAAATACAGTATTTACTGGTCGAATTTCAGTAAAAATGGTATTTACGTGTAAAGATAGGAAGTTTAAAGAAAATACCATTCTTACTAGTAAATACTGTATTTACTGAAATCGGCCAGTAAATACAGTATTTACTGAATACAGAAATTACTACGACATATATAAAGTATATATTTTTAGAAACGTCAGGAGAAGGAAAAAAGATAAAACCATCATATCCGGTCTATATCCGGTTACCGGATGCCAAATTGATAAAAACGCTTCTGATTCGGAAAGAGAATGCTAATTAATTCATACTCTAGTATATTGGTCCTTGACCCAAGACATTTCCGTAAATCTGGTTACATCATGCCCGGTAACCGGATGTCTAGATCACAAAAACTGTACAGCAGTATGGGTAGGTCATACAGTTTCGCTGACTGAATGTTTGGATTCAGCGGGGTCGAAATTAGTCGGTACTCGGTATACGAAATTTTGTCCAGTTTGAACAAAAATTGCGTTATTTATGGTCGTTTCCGGTTCAAAAAACGTCAATGCCTGCCGCTGAGCAATACGTAACTGAACGAAGTACA
>JASAND010016696.1:0-12856 GCA_030248195.1 Trissonchulus latispiculum
AAAGTTATAAACCACTAAAATGGTAGTTTGCCTGGGCTTTTTCTTGGCGAAAAGAGTCGGGGTGGGAAGTGTGGGGGAGGTCGAAAAGTGGGGAGAAATAAAATGGGCCAAAAATGCTAAAAATGCTGTATAACTAGCCAGTTTTCCACATACACTGCTATAAGTATGCTTAAAAGTGCTCAAAAATCAAGTTTTAGCACGAAAAAAGGCGATTTTCGATCAAAAATTTCCGGCAAAGCCGAAAATTTTTGAAAATTTTGACCAAAAATCCTTAAAATTTGGCATTGTCTGGGCACGGGCATTGTTATAGTGAGCGGGGGGAAGCCCAAAAAAGTGGGGGTGGGGCCGACTGGGGGGAGGGCAAAAATTGGGGGCGCCCCCCACCCGCTTCCCCCCAGTACAAGTAGCCCAGGTTTGCTACCATATCCAAATTGGGAGGGGACAGTAATATCTAAATATTCCGGCGGTACACGTCACGCAGCTGTAAAAAATTAACCAGAATGGGGGCTGGACTTTTATGAAATTGCTACAAGCAAATGCAATTTATCTTCATAACGTAGCCTAAATACTGACTCTAGTGACAGATTGAGGTCTCAACACTTTTGCGATAGCATAGCTTGCTCAGAACTACCGAAGACGAAGACGAAATCTAATGGAGCTAGCTTTGAACTTGCCAAATTTTTGTTTGAAAGTTTTAATACTTCACTATGTTCATGTTTAAAAGGTTAATTTTGCTCGATGCATGCTATAGAGTAGTTAAATATGTGAAAATGTCCAAATTAAAGAAGTGGCTCAAGTGGATCGCCAAAATCTCAGTGGGTCGCGGGACAGGGGTCCGTGGGTCGCGGGTACCCGCGGGCCACGAAATTTCGACCCACTTCCAACTCTGCTCTTCCTATCATATACTCTTGGTTGTACTATCTCACTGTTTTTTTTGTGTTTTTTATTGTGTTTTCGCACACTTTTTTTTAAAAAAACACAAAATTTTAAAAAACACACCAAAAAGCACACTCACATTTTCACCTGAAGGAGCGAATTTTTATTAATTTTAAGCCTAATTTTTAAGTTTTTCCAAAAAATTTTGAGCCTTCGGCGCAAGTATTCACTATATATCTATGTTTTTACTTCTGTTTGTTTTCGTCTAGGCATTAGTTTTCGTGTAGCCTTCATTATTCTAAGCAACGGTGTCATTAGGGACTGTATAAGCAAATTATTCTATGAAATTACGTTTCCAAATTCTGCAAATGACTGGAATAAAATAAACTGTCGAAAAGTAAAAGGATTGAAGGATTTCAGACCAAAATTGTCACAATTTTCAAAAAATTCTGAACGTCTGGGGGACTCCGCCCCCCAGACCCCCATTGTAGCGCAAAAAAGACGTCATCAATGCAAATATTTAACGTTCAGAACATTGAAATATCGTTTATGAAGACTGAGCATGCAATATATGCTTTGTACTTCTTCTGTAAAACGCGAAAAATGCTAAATATAGTTTAAAATGCTGTAAAAACCGTTAAAAACGTGTTAAAACTGCGAAAAGCGAATTTCAGGAAAAACACAGATTTTTTAAAAAAACACACATTTTCTTAAAAAAACACACTAAAAAGCACAGGTAAAATTTTGAAAAAACCCTGTACTATCTGCCATCCGATCGCCGCGGACCAGCAGTGAGGCGCACCTCATTAGGGCCCCCGTGGCACCAACTTTTAATCAGTAGTCAACGACTCCATAACGAGTGGTATATAGGTCATGCGTCACAAAAATGCAAGTTTCCCAGAAATCGTCATGAAGTCGCTAGCCTGACAAACTCAAACTGGACTAAAGCTTCACAGCTTTCCTTTACATTTTAATTTGGTTTTAAATTTATGTTCTAAAATTGTATGGAGATTTCATCATTTTACACATTGTAAATTGTATTAGTGTTTCAAGCCATTTGCTCTCCCAAAATGAAACAATAAGCTAGACATACGTAACGTTTAATTCAATTGATTTTACAATACATTCACGGTGCGTTTTTGCCCAGGTCGGGGCACGGGGCCTGACTACCTGGGCCGGATTCAGGTTCTAGTGCATGCCTAAATGTAATGTCTTACACTCTTATTTATTTAGTTCGAAGACTTTTACTTTCGACACATGTACTCGCTCTAGCTGTTTAATGATTTTTTCCTAGTGGAACTGAAAGGCATTGGATTGAAATGCTTCGGATCCCGTAAGCTGATCCAGACCAAGATTGGTCCAGTCCACCCAAGCTAGTCTGGCTATCAAATCTGAAGCAACAATAATACATCACTTACTTAAGTAACTAGGCTTTTTGTATACAGAAAACCGATAAAAGCCGTTTGCTTTTTTCCTTCAGGGTAAAACGAGGCTTCTAATAAGGAATTCTTGTCTGTAATTCAGCTGATTCGTTCGCTGGTTATCGTGATTTGCGTAATTTCTAATAGTTATATATTTCTAAAAGGTAAAGCTTTTAGTAGCTATATATATTTTAACTTGTACACACGACTAAGCTTCTTTTGCTTAGTTTTAAGAGCTGCGACCGACCGAAAACGGAAGCGACGTGTTCAAATCAGTAGGTACGTAGCGCTTAACTGTGTTGAATTACTTCTATGTTGTATATATTACAAGCAAGGTTGTGTCCAGGTCCTTCTTGTAGCCTTTTTAAATTATTTCAAAATTTCAAAAATTCCAAAAATAGAATTTTTGGCGGCAATATTTAAAAAACAATCTATAAAGCGAAAGCGTTATGAAATTGTTGCAAACATTGAGTTTTTCTTCATGTAACTATCACTGCCACCGTTTGATCCTGTTTTATCACATTTCTAAGTATTCGATCAATTTTCTGTTCTGTTGGCATTCTTCCTAATTTTTTGCTTCCTTCTCTTAAGTTTTATCAAGAGTTATGTTTCAGGCACGGCCTGATAACAGTCACTGTCATTACGACATACTTCATTAAAACTTCCTAATTAATCCGATGTGCTAGTTTAAAAATGAAATATATATATAATTAAATTATAATAGATTACCACTGGTAGTCCATTCCGTTGTGGATGTGTTAGTCTGCTTGAATTGAACAATAGTATTTTGAACATAGGCGGAAGGATTTCCATTGAAGTGTAGTAAATCATCAAGCAGTGCTATGTAGGCTGTAGCCAATCGTAGGGTATCGATTTTCGATAATCTCTTTTCGTACGGAAACATTGGCAAATGATTACGCAGGACCTAGAATTGGATGGATAGGCGTTTTAAGTTTCAGTTTAATTTTTAGGTAAAGGATATTACATCATAATAAAAATATGAACTCTCCAGCTTTATCCTGATAACTAAAAATACAAATTACGCAGTTTAAAACATATTTATTGAAATCTTGCAAAAGTATTAATTTAAATAAATTTACTGGTATTTCGCCTTTTATCGCATTGAAGTATTTCTAAATAATTTTCAATAAGCTCTTTTAAATTAAACTCGCATATCTCTTTTTTCATATATATACGCTATTCAACCATTGCGCTTATTGCTTAATGTACTGAATTATATATTGTAAACATTTTTAATTTGTTTTTATGTTTAATATCTATGTAATTTATCCTGAGATGAATTTTAAGTATATTTGTTAACTAATTATCACTAGATTGAGTCGACCGGCAGCGAAACATTTTTCCTAATTTTCTTATGACTGATAAAAGATGGTGAAAAAGCTATATATATATATTCCACACTCCTCCACTGACGAGCCGCGGGTGTGAGATTTAGTCTGGAAGAGGTCGCATGCACTACTGGGGTTAGGGATTAGGTTAACCCTGTATTAGAAAGCATTTTTGGGGTTAGGTTAACGTAACCCGGTTATCCTTAGAGTTAACCCCAATTTTAACCTTCCCTACCTAGTTCAAGGAATCAGCGGAGTTAGCTAGCAAGGATTTAACCCGGTTATTTTTGGGGTTAGCCCCATTTCTAACCACAAACTTCATTTTGAGTCCTTTTCATGAAAACTGCAAATATATTATGTTACAAGATGACTTAAAATCGTCCTTCATACCCCCACAAATTCGTTCATGATGTTCCTGTTTGTGCTGGGCTTATTCTACTGGGGGAGGGCCCATAAACACACTTCCCCCCCAAAAATCGCCCCCCCCCAAAAAAGTGGGTGCCCCTTTTGGTACCAACTTTTGCCCTGAAAAAATCGCTCTGAAGGCCAAATTTTCAATAATTTTCCGGCTTCGCCGGAGATTTTTAGTCGATTTTTGCCTATTTGAGCACTAAATCAGCTTATTTTTGGCGATTGCTATAAAAATAGCGCAATTTTTAGCATGTTTTTAGAAAAATTTTGAAAAATTTTCGCCCCCCCAAAATGACTCGCCCCCCGAGGGCCCCCCCCAAAGAGCCCCCCCCCAAGAAAAAATCCCTAGAATAAGCCCTGTTTGTGTAAATTGTTTCTTCTGGAAAGAATATTGTACATATTTTTGTAGAGTCATTATTTTGCATTTGGCCGAAAATTTCATGTGCTCCACCGGGTAGTAGCAAAATGTAGGGAGTGTCAATATTCTGGCCCAAACAGCGCGTTTCGTTTCTGAAGACAGAAGGGTATTGTAGGCGATGCCACTCCTTATTCTTAGCCTGGCTTTTTCCTACAGGGGGGGGGTGGGGGCCCCCAGAAATTCGTTCCCTCCCCAGACTTGGGTCGCCCCCCCAGAATCGCCCCCCCCAGGATTCGGGCCTTCCCCCCCAGAACTCTAAAATGCCCGGAAAAATAGGGTTTTGAGGGTAAATTTTGAAAAATTGTTCCGGCTTCGCCGGATTTTTACCCATTTTTAAGCATTTTTAGCTATTTTAAGCTTAAATTTAAGTTAAAAATAGTTAATTTTTTAGCTTAGCAGCTTTTATTTTTTGAAAAATTTTTCTTTCCCCCCCCAGAAATCCGAGCCCCCCCCCCAGACCTGGGGGGGACCCCTGGGCTTATTCTAGTGGGGGGGGGTGGGGGGCCCCCCCATAAACACCCTCCCCCCCCCCCAAAAATCGTTCCCCCCCCAAAAATCGCCCCCCCCAAAAAAAGTGGGTGCCCCTTTTGGTACCAACTTTTGCCCTGAAAAAATCGCTCAGAAGGCCAAAATTTCAAAAATTTTCCGGCTTCGCCGGAGATTTTTACTCAATTTTTACCCTTTTCAACACTAAATCTGCTTATTTTTGCTATGAAAATCAACTTTTATAGTATATGCCATAAAAATTGCGCTATTTTTAGCATATTTTTCGAAAAATTTTCGCCCCCCCCCCCAAAAATTCCTTGCCCCTCGGACCTTTGGGGGGGGCCCCCCCCAAGAAGCCCCCCCCCAAGAAAAAATCCCTAGAATAAGCCCAGGACCCCCCCAGATTTCCCCCCCCCCCCAGAAATTTTTGCCTAGGAAAAAGCCAATTAGCTCTAGGAGACTCCAGCTTTTGCCACAAGGTGGACAGCAAACTTTCACAACAAATGTATATGAAAACTTAATTTTCGAAAAAGAGCGAGAGTCCATGCTTTGCTTCTGGTGTATTTGCGATAAAGCTATCTATTTTGTAGCTAAGAAGAGCTGTAAATAAATGTGATTAATAAGTATGTAGTTAATCTTCTAGAATTCTTACGTAAATTTTGGTTACATTTTGGTTACACTAAGGTATTAAATCCGGCATCTTGGTGAGTCAGCTACTTTCTCTTTTAGAAGTGAAATTTTAGAATCTGAGTATATAATTAGTATCAAAATCGAGTGTCAAGGCTAGTCAAACTAAGTCTGTGCTGAATTAGGTCAAAGGTGTAAGGAAGGATACAAAGATGTGATCTAAAAAGTTAGGTGCCTTCATAGTCGCGAACGCATAGAGACACGCGTTGACGCCTCAGAATGTAACATGCCGTTTTAGCGGTTTAAAAATTACTGTACCGGATTCACGCATGCAGACGCTTACATACGCTCGTCGACGCGTGTGCGCTGCTTGCGTCTGGAAATATGAAACCACCATTACCTTACTCCGTAGGGAGAGAGAACGATGGCATATTAATTTGTGGGATTAGTAGAATGTTTTTATATCGGAATAAAATTTTGAATAGAGCCTGTACTGCTCACCTACTGCTAACATCTTACTTCAAATGCCGTATTGATGCTGTGCATTCTTTTTCGTTCTCGAACGTTGGCAGTTCCTCGTTTTGTTGTGTCGATTTCCTCCATCTCGTCGCTGTTACCGTAGCTGTCTATCATCGCCAAGGCTGGGGATCCCATCCCAGCCTGATAGGCTGGATTTCCCAGTCCCATTTCGTTGGACGGAATGTTGGGATAGATGGGATAGCTTGAATAAATCCTCTGGTCTGGAGGGCAGTAAGCACCGTCATCCTCAAAATGATTCATCATTTTGTTGTGTAACACTTTTTTGTGAATGGATTTGAATCTTTCCTTGACTGTCTGAAACATTTACACAGAAGAGCTGACGCAGGCTGTCACTTCCTGAGACTTACCCGGTTCACACTGCAATAAGTTTAAGGTTTAAGGTTTAAGCAAGGTCCAAGGAATGTCTGAATATCACGTGGTTTCTTGTATCAAACAGTGTGCACTCAAATCTTCAAGGATTTTAAAAATTTTTAGTTCAGTGCATTCGTAAGGAATTTTACAATGTATATAACTAAAGTTTTGAACTAAACCTTATAATACGTAGGAAGCTTAAACGTAAATACAAAGTTAAAATATTTTAACTCGGCTTTCTTAAACCTTAAGCCTTAAACCTTACAGTGTGAACGTTTCAACATAAATAAACAAGTTTAACCTCAAACCTTAAACCTTAAACCTTGTGCAATGTGAACAGGGCTTTATTTTTTGCCAAATAATGTTTTGAATTTTCTGACTTTTTTCAGGAGGTATATATATATACTTTGTCTGAGATAGAATTTTGGTCAAAATCAAAACTGGGTCACATAATGTGGCCAAAATGTGGCCACATTGGCGCCTGTAACGGCGGAACTTACCTTTTCAAGAGATTTCTGTTATATTTTTCTTTTGTATTTAGTTCCGACAACTACATTTACACCTGCTTGTCATGTTGCGGTGATTAATTATTATGTAACAGTTGTGCAATTTTAGTTTGCAAACGGTTTAGTACATATTATCACTAGTACAAGAAATCACTATTTGTAAGGTGTGCGCCTCCCGGAGTAGAGCGTTTTGCAGTAAACTTTCAGTTTAGTATGGTGTGCGCCTACCGGAGTAGAGCGTTTGACAGTATGCCCTCAGTTTTGTAAGGTGTGCGCTTACCGGAGTAGAGCATTTCTGACAATTGCGAAAAATTGTAAGGTGTGCGCCTACCGGAGTATCACCCAAAAACTGTTATATATATATAAGTCAAGATGCAATAATTTTGGAATTTTGAATGAGCTGCTTTATACTCAAGCCGATCCCTTAACTCAGATTTCAAGAACTGTGCCTTCGTTAACGTTACTATGTAACGTTACGTAACACGTGTGCACTTGTAAAAATATGGATTTAACGCTATGCTAATTACGCCACAATTTTTCATAAACATAAAAATGTTAGAAACTGTGAATTATTGGTGACAATTCAGGAAAGCCGAACTTACCCGAAGACTTTGAGAGTGAGTTGTCCGTCTAGAATCTTTCCGACTCCCTTTCAGTCTGTTATCCCATTTTTGAATGGTTCTCAGGATCTTCTGGTAGTGACAGTCCTAAGTGGGACTCCTTCTCTGAACCGTTTCCCTAATCGCTTGTTAATCCTGTCATGTTTTCTTGCCTTTGGCTTTGTTGTTAGAAATCTGAGTTAATTGAAAATTTGCTGACATGTACCTAAATTTGGATGTTATCCCCGTTTTCTCAATTTCTGTCACGTGCTAAGACATAGCCATTTCTGTCAACATTAGGAGGTGTGTTTAAGACGATCATAATTAGCTACGCTTCATTTCATGACAATTGCATACAATCTGTTAGGTTAAAGATGAATGAATTGGCACTGGCTTATCCCTAGTAGGGGGTGGGGGGCCGCCCCCCATTCAGCGGCCTCCCCCCCCCCCATGAAAAGCCCCCATAAATTCCAATTTCCCCCCATAACCCCAAAAATTGCCAAATTGTACCATTTTACCCTAAATTTTCACTATTTTAGCTTAAAAACACCTAAAATTAATCATTTTTAGCGATTATTAGCAGTTTGTACACAAAAACCTACAAAAATTTGGAAAATTTCTAAAGATATATAAACCTCCAATTTTGGGTCAGCTCCCCATGAAGCCCCCCCCATAAATAATGGCCAAGGAATGAGCCAGTGGTAGGGTAGTGGACATTCGATTCTAGTCTATGCAGCGATTCACTTTCTTTAATCTATTTGGATCTAAAAATTAATGGTTGGTTATCCAGATTAGGTTCCACAATGTTTTAACTAGGCTGTAAAATGCCTCAGATGCCACAGATTTCATCGATAACCACTCCAGGTTATGGTTCGTGTGAGCTGAATTGGTTATATGTAAATCAACCCAAAATATTACGTACGTAACCTTGAATAGTGTACTCTAGCGTAGCTGTGTAAATTTTACAGACAGTATCCTGTACACGAACATGTGTATGATTTTTAGTGGAGTCTGTTGTCGTATTTTAAATATTTTGGAGTACCAAAGTCCTGATTCCTGTTTCAGTTGTCCGTTAGATCAATCTGCTGAAGATGTCAGATCGTTCCACCGACGATTTCGTTTTGCCCTTTGAGAATTACAAGAATAGAAATCAGTTGTCAGATCGGCCAAGATTAGATCAGATTCAGTGGAGTGATAGAAACTTGGAAATGATTTTTACATGGCCAAACTGGTGGGACAGGTTTGAGCTTAAATGGATTTTATTGAACTTTTGTGTAATGATTTAGCTCGTTTAGGTACTTTCGTATGCTTTTGATTTGCTTGGTATGGTTATTTATAGGCAGAAAATGTACTTTACTTGATTCTTGTCTGGTTAAAATGTGTTACAAATATGGGATCTACGACATTTGCCCCCACGAAACTTGCCCCCACGACAGTTGCCCCCACGTCACTTGCCCCCACGTCCCCACACATTTGCCCCCGCTTTCACGAAACTTGTCCCCCCCATGTCAGCCCCCCCCTCGTTACTTGCTCCCCACCCCCCCACGTCACTTGCCTCTCCGCGACACTTGCCCCCAGCGACAGTTGCCCCCAAATTTAGAATTTTGTTTTGTTTTGTAGTACTGTTTGTTCTGTTTTCGGATGTAGTTATTTGATTAGTGATGAATGCAGACATGTAAGCTGTGTTATAACAGATAACAGATATAACAGCAGTGTATTAATTTAATCCTTTCCATCAAAAACCAAAAAGACACAAACTATATATTACAAAATTACTAAAGTTATATTAACCCTAGACTCAGAGATTTTTTTGGCAACTTTGAGATGAAATAAGAATAGAAAAATTGACCACCAAAGTAGACCCTCCCTTTGGTTTGCTGTTATATTTGTTATCTGTTATAACACAGCCTCCATGTCTGCATTCAACGTTTAATCCAATAACTACATCCGAAAACAGAACAAACAGTCAGTACTACAAAACAAAATTCTAAATTTGGGGGCAAGTGTCGCGGAGAGGCAAGTGACGTGGGGGCAAGTGACGTGGGGGCAAGTGACGTGGGGGCAAGTGACGTGGGGGCAAGTGACGTGGGGGCAACTGTCGAGGGGGCAAGTTTCGTGGGGGCAAGTGACAGCCTTCCACAAATATGATTTTAAGAATTTGAAACTTTTTTCTGTCATTAGCACGACTGTCCTTTCTTCTTTTTAAATTTAAGTTTTATGCATTTCATTTATTTTGTTATAATTTGCTGTGTTTCAGAGCACTAGCCCTCAGTTGTCCGGCGGGCAGTGCGGCCATCGTGGCCCTCGGATGCGCCCGCACGACGGCGGCCTGTCGCTACGCGTTCGGTCTCCCGAAGCATGCCCATTTAGTGATGGTCGGTCTCAATGTACTCGTACTCTCGTTTTTTAGCATTGGAGCCACCAGTCACTTCGTTCTTCCCTCGATTTGGAATGAATTCGAAGGAATGGTAGGCTTCTTAACGCGATTAACAAATTCAAACCTTCTGTATAGTGACTGTTTGGCGGTAGAAGGGGCACCGTATGGGCTCTCCCTCCGACCGAGATTTGCGCAAGGCTCTGCCCTCTTTCTTATTGCCTTACGTATGATTCTAACAGTGGTCTAAAACCGAACCAGTTTAGTACCGTGCTGGAATTTTGTGCCGCGTTACAAATGATTCTCCTAAAACCGTGGTTACACTTGACAATCTTGTGACAACTGGTGACAACGCATTGGGACCCTGCCCGATTTTGTTGTGACAACGCAATGGTAAACAGCGTTGGTTCAACAAGAAATGTACGTTGTCACAACCTGTTGTCGCATGTAACCACTAGTTGTCAGGTTTGACAACTATGGGAGACAACTGCCGTTATCACAACGCGATGTTACAAGATGTCAAGTGTAACCACGGCTTAAGGTGGTGATTCCCTTTGGTCACATAAAGTTTGCACCATTATTACTCATTCATTACTTGGAGTTAAGAGGCCATTTTTATATCAAAATGTAGCTTGACATTTTCTCTTTTTAATGCATGCCGCGAAACTAATGTTGCTTTTCTAAAATATTTTTAACACATTTTAGAAGAAGTATAATTTTCCAGAATTTTTGCAGACTCAAGTAAATTTTTTTGAGAGACATCGGTTATATCATTCGATACCTCCATCAAATAGCTGGGGACGATTTTTTATTTATTGTGAAATCGCTCTTCGTTATAGAGAAATAAGCTGAAATGTGAGCGTAACCTGGATTTTGCCTACTTTTTCCAAATTTGTCAAGCGATTACTTTAGCTAGAAACCAGCAATCGGGGCAACTAAAAAATCGTCCCTGGGTAAATTTGTGCAGAACACATATGTTCAGTAGCAGCCCTCCAGATTGCATGGTGAATGCTCCACAATCTTTGGAAAAAAATTGGTCGTGTTTTTGCAAAAACTACATTCTTTATGATAGCAGCCTACAGGATAGCAATTGGAAGACGATCATGCGTCGGATAATTTGTCCCTGTGAGACCTTCAGATCGATGCCCTTAGTTTGATTTTACGGCTTGCGTAGTTCAAGAAATGTTGGATTATTTAATTTCTGCAAAATCACAAGTTTTCGACGCCAAAACAAGAAAAACGGCTATATCTCACGGTAGAAAAAAGCTAGAAACTTGCTTTAAAAAGCAAAAATGTGAAGCTCAATGAGATCTTTCGAATGAATATAGTCATAACTGTATAGCTGCTGCAAAACGTTCAGAAATTGGGAAAAACCACTCTGACCGGAAATCTCAAATTTTTGAATCGGGATTGCGCGGAGGGTGTTAGAACGCTAAAAGAACTTATTTCGGAAAGTTTCATCAAATTTTAGCTTGATTTACGCCACCAAACAACAATATGTGTCCAAAAGGAATCACCACCTTAAGTGGGGGGGCTACGAACGAGTTGGCACGACATCGTGGGAGAGAGCTGCCCCCACCAACGTTTCCCAGCATATCAAAGTAAAAAGTTTAGGGTGGACAACAATCTATCTCACATATATATACTGTTTTTGGCAGGACGCCAAAGTACAAATTTTGGTTCGAAAAATGGGATTTTTCAAAAAGGTTTTTCAGCTCTGGTGGATTAACCGTTTGACCAATTCTAAAATTTCAGCCATAAGTGTTAACTTTTGCTAGTGCTAACTATTAAAAGTATTCTGGCTTTCGAACGTTGCTTCCTTCTTCAGCTACAACATCTCAAAGTATGAAATTTGGCAAAAAATTGCGATGTTACCGTGCGCCGTTTTTGATCTAATACCATTGACAGCCCCTAGCCTACCCCAGCTTTTTACCAAATACTAGGCTCTAATAGGTTCAAACTGTGGGGTGAACAACGACTAAAATGGGGGTGTCCCGAATTTGTCCGATTGGCCTACTTTTTGGCGAAGTTATAGAGCATGGGTCTGGTCAAGAAATACTTGGTCGTTGGTTCTTAGCTGCCTTCCATCCATGCGCAGCCGTCGGGTTTATGTGCCCGACCCCCCCTCCTTTTTTACAACTACCAACATAATTAATTAAAAATTTCTGCTGGCTGCAAGACCCTAGCTTCAAGGTTGCCATTTGCCAGTATAATTTGGCACATCTGCATCTGCAGAAAAATACTAGACGTCTCTAGCTTACCTGCATCTAAGGGAATTACTCTTCAAAGTTGAAGTTTCGGCAAAAATTTAAAAAATTTTGTCTAACGAAAGGAATATTTTACTACTGGTGCGAGCTATAAGGCTGTAGTTTGGCATATACAGAGACCCTGTAGGAGTACTCATTTATGCCAAATGGCAAGAAATTCTGCCGCCTGAAAAAATTTTATGTCAACTTTAGTCTTCAAACATTACCAAAATCGACAGTCTCAGTCTGGCGTATCCTGAAGTAGAAGCTTTCTGCAGCCTTAGAAGTCACAGACCTTCACTGATCGAGCTGAAATTTGATGTGGGTATATTTTCGAGCATGCTGAGTTCAAATATCTCAAAAAAGTTTAATTTCAAAATTGATTTTTTTGATTTCTGGGGTGCTATTACCCAAAAAAGCCGATTTTGTCAATTTTTAAAGATTAAAGTTGACATAAAAATTATGTAGGGGCGCGATAGCGCTCCTACATAATATGGGTATAAAGGCGTCTGCGCGGCCCCCTGGAGACAGTGTTGGCCTGGTGCCAGCTAATTATGTAGGGGCGCGATAGCGCCCCTACATAATATAAGTATAAGGCGTCTGCGCGGCCCCTGGAGACAGTGTTGGCCTGGTGCCAGCTAATTAGAGGCCC